>JAMKCH010038311.1:0-35991 GCA_023653785.1 Ophioderma brevispina | reverse complement strand
TTAGATATATAATGGTTTTTCAACTGTTCTAGACCATTTTTTTAATGCGATTCTGAATCCGAATGGATGGCAGACTAGCAACCGTGAGCATTTTTGTAGAAACGCATAAAAATCAAAATGGCCCACCAAACACAAACCATTCATCTCTTGTTCACCCTCAAAAGTTGTAATATTTCAAGCTTCATTTCAACCTGTCTCGTTATAAACATTCATTGTGACCATTTAACCATATAATTCCGTAACCACGTAATCAATTAATTCAATATGGCTGTCAATACAATAGACTTCCTGATCGTGATCTACTTTTGACTGCAGGTGTTGGTAAATTTGGTATTTTATCCTATCCTGGTGTTTTGGCATTCAAAAAATTAAGTAAAACCATAAGAAATATTTTTTTTAAAATGTGATCATAAATTTCTCCTTCATTATAGGAATCCAAGTGCTTCCGATCCTCTAAGATGGCTATACTTGATAGCTGTGTCTACCCTAGTACTTGAAATGTTTGTGTATATCCCTTAAAAGTCACTCAGGTCAATGTACACCTCATTAGGTAATCATAGGAATCGATACATGTAAGCATGTCATCCAAGGTCATCCAATATGGCTGGAAATGGCAGTTACTAAGCGCGAAAAAAACCGATCACTATAGTCTAGAGATACAGTTTCTTTGTTATTTGGTAGGTTTTGGCGTCCATTTGGCATCCATATATTGGTATAGTTTGATGAATAATGACTCAGTTAACACTTAAGATATAGCCTTACTGGGGATTTTTGGAAGTGATCATCGCATCCAACAACTAAAATCCACAAAAAATATCTTAGCCTACAGCGGGGGAAGAATTAACTGACCTTTATACACTGTTGACATTTGCAAGCATATTGAACGCCTACTAGGATGCATCTTGCAGATATCAATAACTTTATTAGTTATTAATTTAAATTGCTCTGATCAGTTAGAGTGATATACATAAACAAGGAAATGGCAGCTCTTGGCTATAAGTAGTAATAAATTTTGCCATTTTGGAGCCATCCTTGAAGTTTATTGATTTGATTAGTATCAAATGTTCAAAGCAATTTGCATAGGTTTAAATGATATATTGTATTGCTAAAGCAACTTTGTATATATATCAAGTTACTATTCACGTTCGAAAGTAGCTCAACTATCATAATCTTGTTGTATTGGCGGCCATATTAAATCTCGTAATTAGGTGGTTAATGAATCACTATTTATTTGTCACAATAGGTGTTTTGACGAACAGGCAAAAAAATTAAAAATGTTTTGTTGTTTTTAATTTATTGGTAAATGAAAGAACCATTTCTTGTTGGGTAAAAACATACCTGAAGAAAACACACCAGCAACCAACAACATAAAACCATAGAAAAACAAATTAACTCACATTATTCGTATTGCCAAAAAACACACCCAGAACAAATCAGAACTTAACAATGATCTTACCAAAACATGGACATTCCTCAACAACATTCTAGGCAGAAAGGGTCTAGTTTAGGGTTGTAGTGAAAGGGTGCACTTCCGGATAAAAGTGGTGAATTTTGGCACACGAGTAGCTTAGCCATCCCTTCAAGAAATTGATGAAGCACTTGTGGCACGCCCCTTTTTTTGGCGGCCATCTTGGATTTCAAAAGATGGCCGTCTTCCATAACCTATTTTGGACAAATTTGGAAACTAAAATACTGAGAGATTTCATTTCAATTGCTATACCCACATTTGTAAGGTCAGTGAATCTTATAGACTAATTTTGAAAAATTGCTCAGGATGGCAGCCATCTGGATTCAAGATGGATGTGGCCGCCTTTCCAAAACCTATTTTCCACATATTGGAAAAAACTAAAGTAGCTATAGACCTCATTCCAATGGCTTTTTTATACCCACATTTTTTGGGGTCAACAAAAACCTTCTGGACTACTTTTTAAAGAGCCCAAGTGGGCGCAGTCTCATCATGGATTTTTTTTATTTCAAAATGGCCGCCATCCGCGATACATACTTTAATTATATCTGCTAATTATAAAAAATCAAAGCTAGGAATACAAATGTGATGTCGCTACCCATATTTCTTGTGTCCAGATATATAATGAAGTGAATCTTAAAGACCTAAAGTGCCAGCCATATTGAATCAAAAAAAATAAAAAAATGGCTGCCATTTGTGACACAACGCAATGATATTTCAAAGAATTAATTTTTTTTTTAAAAAAAAGCTCTTTAGTGTATGGTATATGAGAAATCAACTGCTATGCCAATAACAAACAAAAAGTAAGGTCAATTCTAGGTTAAATGAAGTTTACAACTTCAATAAAGCTAATATTGATAGTTACTTTTTTTTTTCAACATGATGAATTTCACCAAAAACTCTATAAAAACAAGGGTAGTAATGATATCCATGACTACTTTATAAACTGAGCCGGCAGATAGATTGACTGACTTGTTTGGCTGAAAGTTCATTCCCGGCAAAATAGGAAGCCAAACACAAATGGAGGGCCTATTTAATATTAGATGGGTATATTATTGATGCAAACCACCTTGACATTGGCAGAGGAGTGTACACTGCAGGCGTACCTTTGAACATTTGCTTCCAAATCTGAGATTGGTGAAGAACAATGGAATGTTATTCTGTTAAAAGTGCCTGCCTTGAGTTTGGTGGGATGGTTCATTCAAGCAAAGTTCCTATAAAGAAGAGGTACTGGTATTGACAACGGGGAAAAATTTGATTGTCTTGGCATACATCATGTTGGTGAATCTTTTCCAAAGACCTCTATGTGGATAGTTTCAATGTAAGCTCCATCTGGATGAGCCCATCAACAACTTTAAAGTTATCTGTTAAATCTTATGGGAAGGCCTCCCATATTGCCCACACCAATTCTCTCTGTATCTGTGGGAAAAATACTGTTCAACACTCTCGAAGCTGGAACCAGGCCCTAAAAATGAAAATGCTTGAGGAATGCAGACTGAAGATGTTAGGATCTTGGATTTGAATAATGGAGTAGGTTATTTTTACAGTCTATGGACCAGTTTTAGGCAATAGGAGAATTCATAAACATTTTTATTGCAGACAATTTTATCATGCTTGAAGATGATTATGTTGTGATTAACGCTGGGCAGGTTGAAGGTCAGGGTACAGAAGGGCATTCAATCGCAGAGCCAGGAGCTACATCATTGATTACAGAAGGTTGAGGTGGTATCGCACCCTGTATATGCATGAAACTGAGCAAGGCGTGGCAGTTTTGTGGTCATAGATTTTGAGTGACTGTGTGCAGTGGAATAAATTGACGATTTTTCCAATGCCAAAGTCAATCCAATTTATTTTCAAAATAATGGTGATATGACAACATCCCCTTGTCGACAGTAAAACCATAACCTTGAATGGCCTTGACGTTGTTGGAGGCAATCCAAGCACACACAAAAACATTCTACCATATGCTTCTTGGTGGTCGTATGGTGATAAATCTTTTGAAGATCATCCTGTGATCTGCTAACAGTGGCAATTAAGGGAAAAACCAAACTGAGCATGTGTAACTTCATCATTTAGATATTGAAAAAGCTAAACTTTGTTAATAGGAAAGCTTGAATGGGTCTTCTCAACATCGATCTCATGCAGTGTCTTTCCCCTGTTTCTATAAAAGCATGATGAAAAGCCTCTGCTAAATCTGGACTCATGACTTCTCTCATATCCATAGTCATGAGGTTTGCCGGACCATTTTCATCCAAGAAGGGGTTTGCTTTGATCTCTCATGACTTCCAAGTATTTTGCTGAATCGTTCTTTGAAGGACTTCTGATTCTTTCATGTGTCCAAATGAATGTCTCCTGCTCACCATATCGCCATTGCCATGATAGACGAACACCTCATGCCAGAACAAGGTTTCCGTCCAGGCAAATCAACAACATAGCCACGTACTAACCTACTTTTTTTTAGAAAAGGTTTGGTAACCAGAGTCGTGTTCTTCGATTCTATCAGTAGCTTATGACACTGTTAATCTCAAATGCCTACTCCATAAAATCTTAGAACTCACAAGGACATCCGCTTGGACTTGTTCATACAAAAGATTGAATGGCAACAGTAAAGTTCTTTGTTCAGCTAGGGCCAAGAAGAGCCAATGGGTAGGCTCAAAGAATTGGAACTACCCCAAAGGGAACGTGCTCACAAATTCTCCGGTCATCTATCCAATGAAGCTAGGGAGGCAGGAAAACTATCATTTTGATAGATGCAGGACAATCTTAGAATTCGCGCACAGGATTGTGGGTAGACTTCACAGGTTATTGCAGAGATACTCTCCAAAGCTGTTGATTGAATCTTTTTCATCACACCTTATTATGAGGAAAACCAATGTGCAAATCCATCCACGACACAGGTGTGGGATTTCCATCTATGCAACCGTTGATTGAAGGCCAACGTTTAGCTTAAAGTAACTGGTCTGGAACACCCCGGAGCACTGCAATAATTCTGTCTACCTAGAAGTTAACCTTGGACCGCACTCTTATTAGAGCCACATCAAGAAGGGACGAAGAGTTACCGACATAATCTAAGATCGACAGCACTCGCCCTGTGCTACTGATGTGCAGAGCAGGCATCGGTCCTGTATGAGAAAGATCAAACCGTGCCAAGAATCTTGATCCTCCTGCCGGCTTATCACAGGATGTGGTCATTGGCCCAATGAATAGAAGAACTTATACATCCTTGCAGGAATTGCTCCCGAGACATCCATCAGACTGTAGCAAGCATGCAAGAGAGTAAGCTGGCCAAAGTATCTAATGTGAAGCACCCTATATCCAGACAGAGGACGTGTGCTACTCTCTTAATCAAATAGAGGTTTTAAGTAAAGTCCAACCCATGAAAACAGCCCTCTAAAGAGTGTTGGGGAGGGGGAGTCTACGAGAGTCGCCTTGCTATCAACAAGTAAATCAACGTATTGGTTTATTGAACCTGGTGAGCAGGTTCACCTGGAGCTGACTCGATCCTCATGGGCTGAATGGCGAGTCTTGAACCAGAGTGAGCAAAAATAATTCGGCCGCCGATATCAGTTCCTTTCAGAAGGAGGCTACACTGGAAGCGATAAGTACGCCTTACTGGGGTTGTGGAACAGCACAACGGACCAATGTAAACATTTGTCTGCCCACTGTTGGAGCAAAGCAATGCACGGACAAGGACATTGCAGAATTAGTGACGCGCAGGGACGTTGACCCATCTCTAGCTAGACAATATTTGAGAACCCCACTGTTGGATACGTAACAAGAATGATGTCCAATATCTTGGCAAATTCAGCAGCCTCTTCAGCAATAGCTAGTTAGGTTTTTTCGTTTTTAGGAAGAGCCAATAATGTGCTCTTCCAGGCGTTTGGGAGAGAATCATAGATGGTGGACACTAAATTGCCATTCACTTTATCATCTTTTAATGTCGCACATGGTGTATTCAGAACTGGCCAACAATGGACAATTATTGATTCCAGCACAAACACATCCCACTTGTCAAGAGATTGAAGTTCCACGGCATCCTGATTACTTTGAACAATCGTGTTTGTTTAAAAGCAAAAACTCGGTGTTACGCATGGAACCTCTGATATAAGCAGGGGGACAGTCTCAGGAGTCTCATTGCCGACTTCTGAGCCAATGTGCCCACCTGCAGATGATTGGTTTGTGTTTGAAGTTAATATGATGTGGTTCTCAAGAAGGCTGTAAAGCAGTCAGAACCTGTAAAGAGGACAGAATTTTATCAAAAGCAAATCATTCTCAATAAAGGAAATTTTCCTTTTTAGTGAGGCGAGATGATTTATGAATATGAAACAAAGGTAACCATGGGCCGGCTTCCAATTTCTTTCTAGCATAAGGGGTTGTTGCACCCCCCCCCCCCCCGGGTGACCCCCCTCTAGGATTTTTTCCATAAAGAACCCCTAGCTATGGGTCTCATCTATCCAGTGATACCAAAATTATAGTACCAACATTCCCAGAATCTTCCTTCTATGAAGTTTTGTATTTTGATTAATGCACGGCACTCTCGCACAATTTAGTGAAATCAGTTTGTGCACAAAAGTATAGGAAACTGAATGAATTTTTTCAGATTTTTGGCCAAAATAAGGAAAAAGAAGAAAGAAAGATAGAAGAAAAACACAAATATTTTAATGATTATAATATTATTACTTTTAAAATAAAATGATCTTAAAATTGGCATTAATATTCAAGGGGCCAACTAATGTGCACGTTTTGGCACCAAGAGATATCTCCGAGCTTTTCACTTACTAAGATATCATTCAAAGTAGGTTTCGAGGGATTTGGCTGGGGCCATTTTAATAATTTCCCAAGTCCAGATGGCTGCCACCTGAACTATGTTAAAATTAGTCTATAAGATTCATGACCCCTTAAAAAAAAAATGTGGGTATAGCATTTGGAAAAATAACTCATCTAGCTATTTTGTTTCCACGATATTGATGAAAATAGACTCCCGACGGCAGCCCTCTTGAAATCCAAGCATGGCGGCCATTATTTGTGAAAAGGGCGTGGCATCCAAAGGCTTCCATCAATTTTTTGATCGCCCTATATGGTTCAAAGGTACTTGTTTTTGCCAAAATTCCACCATTTTATCCGGAAGTGCCACACTTGGATGGGTTTCTGTGCACACGGTCCCCTACTAATCCACTAAAACAAATCCATGACCCATTTCACTCCTTAAACTGACCCCGATTGACAGAGCTACGCATTATTTCAACTTATCAACTTCACAAACCTGGGCAAAAAACTTGGCGAACAAAATTCCACTTCAATAAACCCATTAATAATAACCTTCCAAAAAAAATTTACATTCACCTCAATTTTCCCTGAATTTCCAGGCCACTGTAGATGAATGCACAAACTTCGTCTCTACTAAAACTGGTGGTAAAGTGCAGTACTGGACAAGATAGATCCTGTGGATATTGCTAACAAAGCATTATGATAAACATCATATCGCTCTGTTTGGATGCACAATTTAACCAATTGTTGCACTTCTCACCGGAACTTCCCAGATCACCTCAAATAGCCAAAGTCATTCCTATTTACAAAAAACAAAGACCACACATCACATAACATTTGCAAATTACAGGCACCATTTCTGTTCTTCCTTTTTTCAAAAAACCTACTTGAAAAAAAATCATGTACACACACCGGATGTTCTACATTCTTCAATAAGCCAACATTTTTGTCGATAAACAATACGGTTTTAGGCCAAATGCTCAACTTACATGGCACTACTTGAACTAACAACCAACCTCCTCCAACCTTGCATTCTTAAAAAAAACTCCACACCATGTGGGTATTCCTGGATCTCTCCCAAGGCTTGCGACCACCCATTTACCATAACATTCTTCTTCACCAAGCTTTATTGCATTTTACGGTTGTCCGTAGAGAGACTAGGAAGTGTTCGGGAGTTACACTACCTAACCCGCTTCACAATAGGTCTACGTACACTCCAACGCATATCCATCAAACCTATCACAGTTGCCGTCCCGCAAGGGCGTCCTTGTAATCTGGGCCCCTACTTTTCATCATTTCATTGCATGACATCACCAACACTTTTTTACTTAACACACTATTAAAAACTAATCTTATTGCAGATGACACAACATTTTTCTCTCAAATTCTTTAAAATTGCAAAAATATTTGTTTTTTTTAACAGCATGAATCACGACCTCGCAAAAATCACTGACTGGTTTCGGTGCTAACAAATTTGCTCGCAATGTTTAAAAAAATAACTACATGCTTTCTCTGCACACAACACCAATACAATTCAAACCAATCAAACAAAAACACCAGACAAATCTCCCAGGTACACTCAACACCAAATTTTGGCCATCACAATAGACGATTTAAACTAACATGGAATGAACCACATTCAACTCTGTCAACAACCAAAGCGTCTCACGCAATTGGTACATTCTACAGAGTTTTAAACACCGCCTTCCAGACTACACCTTAAAAAACACTTATCAAACACATAGTTCTCACCATACATTTAGGCTACTGTTACATCATTTGGGCCTCCAACTATCTTTCACGACTCACCAAACTAAACATTTCACACATAAAATGGGCCATGCGCACCTATCACAAACTCACTCCCTAGAACTCACACTTTTGCCCATTATTTTTCACTCACTGAAAACACTTAAATAGAGCACATTAATCAACTTCAAAACAACGCTCTTCGTGTTTGACTATCACAACATCGTTTACCTCCGAACTTCAGCACTTCTTTACCACAAACAGACAAATCCACAGCTATAACACCAGACAAGCCGACAAACTTCATCTTCCCCTCCCAATACCTTCCTCTGAAAAAGCACTTTATTCAGTATCACGGCGGCCAAAAAAAACTTTTGAATGGTCTTCCAGAATCCATCACAACAATTACAAACAAAAACACTTTCAAAGCTCAATTGAAAAAACCATTTCATTCAAACCAGTACCTAGTCTAATAATTACCCTCCAAGTCCTTTTATTTCGCTCCTCACTTTATTCTTCGTCTCATTTCTATCTCTACTCTTGACTTTTTTCTTCAACTTAAACTCTCGACCTCTACTCATCAATATGCAATAGTATCCAGACCTCGGAAGACATGTTGAAAAGCTGTCCTTGTCCAATTCCCGTATCGTGTATCGTGTTTGTTTAGCATTAGATATATTGTTTGTTTTTGGTTTTGCGTGTTTATATATATTTACCTATGTAATATTTTAGATCATCCATTGACTGTGTCTTTATTGTAACATCGGTTTTTTTACTTTGATGGTTTACAGGCAGCAATAACGATAAGCCCTATCGGCGTCCATTACTGGTCCTCGCATATCATTCACCTGTTCATTTAGCACAGTTTTACAATTGATACTTTATGTATATTTTATAATATACTGTATTATTCATTTCTATCAAGTCGAATGTTATGCTGAATAAATTGGAATCTTGAATCTTGATTAACCATATGAGTTTTTCGTGGGTTTGGTGGCCATTTTGAAGGTTTTGCTTTTCTTCGAAAATGCTCAAGGTTTTTCGTCTGGCATTCATCGGATTCAGATTTGCAGGAAAACTGGTCTAGAAACCGTGAAAAACATTATACCGTGTGTGTCCCCAAAAAACGCAATGCAATGGTGGCAGGGCCGCCATAGTTTTGATCAGAAGCAAGTGACTACTTATTTCTTTGTTGTAAGTAAGATGGGACTGTAGCTAATGTCCCTGAAACGTTCATAAAGCCTGTTTGGGATTATGTATTCTTTATAGAATGTACTTACATTTTTAATTATCTTCTATTAATACTAAAATTTCTAATTTTGTAAATCTAATGCAGGTTACCTGCAGCTTCAAAATAGTACATTTGAACCTCACTACCTACAAGGCCTGCAGGCGGGGCCTATTTACTAAACACGGTATCTTCATTCACTAAAGTATCTTCAGGTGAACATTCCAGCTATATTCATAACATATGCTAATAACCCAGCCGGTCAGCGTGATTCACATCATGTTTATGCATACTGCACCGGCTTGCGAAATTTCTTTCCGTAGTTAACTTGCATGTATTACAACATCATCTTTAATAGCCACAGCTCATTTAATAACAAGATATTGGTCGTTTCTATTGTTACATGTATCTATTGTACATGCGCATGAGTGAAGGTTTATATTGAATTAAAATCCAGACTTCGACAACAAATCCCTGGCGGGTTCGAACCCCCACATTGATTAATTTTGAGAATGAATTTGTTGCGAGTTTTGTTAAAGTGAGATAGACGATATAGTGTGATTTCACAAGTTAACAACTACGGAAAAAATATCGCCACCGGCTTCGGGCGTGCGTAGCAGGGGTAGTGTGATCCACTCTGATTAATTTACATAGGAATTTACCCTCCTGCTGGAGGTCATCTCATGATCACGATAATATTTATGCACTACTTCCTTATCACCGGAGCTCACCGGCGCGCGGTAATTGGCTGAGAGAAATATGTAAATAGACTAGTGTAGGACAATCTCCCTAATTATAGTTTGCCACTGCTCCCGTGGAAGCTTGTTGTAATGGACAACAGACGCAAAACACATTTATTTCTGCTTTTCATCCGAACATTCCATCATTCAATTTTATTCACAAAGGAACGTCAAAGTCTTTCGCAATCAAAGTCTAAGGGGCTGTTTCCCTTAGGCAATACCATATGTCAATATTTGCCCTGGCCCCCACATGTTTATAAATTCAATATCTTTACTTTAGAAGTTGCACTCCACACACACACAAATGTCTAATTAAACATAATTATAATTTTTTCTAAGTATAATTTTTTCATGTGATCAATGAACAAACGAATTCCACATTTATGTAAACCATAGCCTAATAGCGTTTCTAATACATGTATTGGTTGGTGAAGGGACCAATTACATTAGCATATGCAAAATGTTCTCTGGGTGAAGTTCTAATTCACAATTATTTTCTACTGCTATTGTTAACCTCCGGTGAGACACATAAAGCAAGCACGAAAACAGGTGATATGGATTATATATTGATAAGATGTAATCATGTCCCTATATAATTCCAATATGACAATATATAACAAATAGAAAACCGCACCAAATGAACAATTACCATTATAGTAATTTATGGATATTGATAGAGCGTTTTCTGTATGCATTTTGTTAATGTACTTTTTTTGATAGATATCTTACCTGATTGGAACTAAACCCACGTTAAATGCCAAAAATGCAAACTGATCCGGTGACCAGCAAAAGGCAAAGGTGATCACAACAATGAGGAGCATTTCTATCACTTTCCGTCGGGCTCTTAATAGCGCAAAAGCCGGGCTGTTCGGAGATTCGTTTCTCTGAGTAAGTTCCATAGCTTGTTTTCGCAACTCCAAAATTGTTCCAACATGCGTAATGATCATAATAATCATCGGTATGAAGTATTCAATCAAGAAAAGAAAACTTCCAAAAACGGCTTGAAATTCGGTACTTGGCCATTTCACTTCACATTGTCCATCTGTGTTGAAAGTGATAAAGAATGAAAATGTATTGATGCAAACGGACGCAACCCAAATTAAAACCATCACGACTTTGGGACGAGATTTTGAGAAAACAACGCGGTATCTTATGGGGTAGGATATGGCGAGATACCGCTCCACGGAAACCATGGTCAAGGTGAAAATAGATGCGACAATAAGGATCCACATCAAAACAGACGAATAAATGAGTTTACAATATAATTCACCGCGCCAATCTAAGGGTACATTGATTAGAGTTGGTACAGGAATTAAAAATACTGAAGTAAGCAAATCCGCGACTGCAAGTTCGACTAACAATCCGTTTGTCGTCGATCTCATCTTCCGATTGTTTGCATACACACATATTACAAGTCCATTACCAATTATCCCCATTATTGCCATGATCAATTGAACAATGTTTGGCCAATTCCACTGCACCGTAGCATAAATCACAATTTGATCGGTCACTTCTGACTCAGATGTGTTTACCGAAGTAAGACCTGTAGAGTTATCCATCTTAGTTAATAGGCTAATGCCTGAGAAGTGAAGTATGTGATACAAAGTCCAGTACGTGACAAGACATAAGATGAGAGGTTTTGAATATCTAAGTGTTTGTAAAAAGTAAGTTGATCAGGCATTTAAAACCCTTAAATTGAACGTATTTCATTTACGGTACATGGAAATAGATACATCTAATCTAATTTTGGAGTTTGTATTTTGGCTAGGCTTAACAAAACTGTTACCTTTTATGTGGTTAAACAATCAATAAAGTAGGTAGTATGGTGTGTGTACTAGTTTGTATTTCTGAAAAATCTTCATCTTATAAATATTAGTGGATGATTTTTAAAGAACATCTCCACACAATATCTCCTTACTGTCAACCGTGGATGTTCCAGCTTCCAGCTTGCCGTAGAAGTTGTATGTACGTGGTTGCCGCCAAACAATCTGTTCTTTTTCTCATAGACGAACAATCTAGTGCAAAAGTTTACTTTCACTTTTTGCTAATCCTTCAAGAACTTCTTTTCCTTTCTTCCACACATGGAGTTGCTCATAAATTGTCCGCTCACTAATTCTCTCAATCCCTGTTTCTAACATGGTAGATATTACAAAGTACTTCTGTTTCACATCAGCCCTTTGAGAAAGAAGGCTACCGTAACGTCCAAATGTATCACAAGTTTCAATTTAGAAGTCTATCAAACGTGTTAATCCACCAACGTATGCAAATTATCCCTGACAGCGATTAAGGAGGTTCAACAGAAGTCTTCACTCTCACGGACAAACTACACAATTACTGCAGGAGTAGTAGAGTTACACTATATTGATGCATTTCGGCGTACTACGCTGTTCCAAGTCACGTGAACAATTGACCATGCATCAATGCATTTCATTTGTCGATAAGGAAGTAGATGTATATTAATCTAGGCACACATCAACCATTTCAACAAAGCTAGTCTGAACACCGATCACTTCAAATGCAAAGTATACATCAGAAGATTTTAGCATACGTTTTGGTCACGTACCTTTTCATTTTCGTCTCTTTCACTGAGAGACATGTTTTAATTTCAAATTTGCTGCAAAGGAAATTACCTCTTGGGGCGTTGTTTCCACGCAAGACGACGAAGAATGGTATTTTTCAAACGATAAAGAAACGCTAACTGCAAGCCCGTTTTTTTTATAGAACAAACAAAGAGTATTATCATGTTTTAAAAGGTAATTTACAATTACTTCATTTCATTGCATTTTTATTCAGTACTCAAACAACATAAACAAATTGCACACATAGAATAGACATATAATAGTAAAATACAGTAAGATCATCATATTGCACATAAAATTATATTAAAATTAATCTACTGTATACAGGTATCAGTAGAATTATTGCAGCTTGGGATACGAATAATAAACCAGGAGTACCAAGGATAGCCCAAAAAGCCTTAAATCCCCAATTCCATTGGGGTCCTTAATGCAAGAAAAAAACAAAAGTGAGTGAAGCAGCAGCAGGCAGGACGAACAAAACAACACAGATGAAAGAACACTCAACATGCACACCACAGTGCCAAAAATGATCTTCATTGTATTACATCCCATTATAACGTACAAAAACATGCAAATTCCAGGACTACATTGTTTACCATCATCGGTTAAACAATGGTACGTAAACCTTGGTTTGCGTTTGATAAATACGGATTGCCACTTGTAATCATCATAAAATCTGGATGGCCAATGCTATATAGACCAAACATCCTACGTCAATTCTTTTGTGCATGCGAATCCATTCCTTCGAAGCCGGGTTTATCTGAGGCGAATATACCTAATTCGTCTTCAGTCGTTATGGCCCATAGTATTAAAACTCTAACAGATACAATTGCCCAGTGTGTAACAGTCAGGCCGACCTATTTCAAGATACCAGGGCCTAACATGTTTACAAACATTGCTGTTAACTGGTCTATACATACACAAAGATAGCAACAAGTAGAAGAAACTATTTCTATAAAGTCCTCAGATTGATAATTTTAGCTCATTCCAGTTTTTGAAAATCCAAAAAAAAAATGGTTGAAAAAATGGAGTAATTATCCTGAAAACAGTATCAACTTCAGTGTTTTGTTCGTAATAGTTTGAATATTTTATTGGTGGTTTATTATTATTGTTTTAGTGACTTTAAACCCCATAATCTTAAACAGCCTTGGTACACCTTTAATTTTCGGCTTACGATTTATATAAGTGTATCAACAAGGATGAGTGGTGCAATAATTTTGAAGTGTGTCTTTAAGGACTTATCGTAAAATGAATATTCGATTTAAGTTAAAAGATTTCATGATATTGAAGGTTATCCATGCTCCAATGACTTCATGTGTGAAAACAATCATATAGATTTCTCAAAATTTTGATCAACAATTCAAAATTGCACTACTGTCAGTTGTCAGTAAAAAGGGAGGCCCAAACATGTTACATTTTTTCACAAATAAAATGATCTGCAAGTGTAATTAGTGACCTACTTTATATAGTTTCATGTCATCAATTAATCTACATGAAAACATACTGTCAATTTAATGAAATGGTGTTAATTCCACCAAGTTTCTTTGCAGCTATTTTATTAAAATCTAGAGAAGGAAAAAATAAAGAACTGGGACAAATTCGAAATCAGCGAGGACCAAAACAAAGCTCGATATAAATTGGCCACCATAGAAGCAATAGGCGATTTGCGCGATCCCCATAATGAATCTCGTTAAGTGCCCATTTTCCATCCGGGAACTTGTACAAGCGAAGTCATCTAAAACCATACGTTAAGGCGTTTATTAATACTAAGAAAACAAGGGATAAAAAGAACACCGACGCGCTGATGTTGAAATTTACGGGACAAAAAGGTGGTATTTCGATCGTACTCGTGCCCTAACTATCGCCCGCAGACGTGCCATACTTAATATGATTCGTTTGTCCCGACATCATCCAAACAAACCACAAGGCTTATAGCGCGGGAAATCACACTTTTAGTGTGTGTAGCCTGTGGCCTGTCCCGGTGATTTTGTTTGGACCGATTGCAACGAATCCTATTACTTGGCCCTAACAATGTTATTAAATACTTAATAAAAAGAGCAATCTGTATAAGAGGGAAAAAGCTAAATGAAAAAGATTGCTCACCAGAAAAATTAAGAATTGAAATTAGTTGGAATAGCTTGAAAATGAAGATATGTCTGTAAAGAATTCGCATAAGTTGTGTTTTTGCAACTGAAAAAATGACAAGAAAAAGGCCTGAAATATCATATTCAAAGATAGAATCTCAATGGACTTATTTGTGTAGTAGGAATGACCGTCCTAATGACTAATATCATATTTTGTGCTTATTAGATTGCTTGATATGCATAGAGGCTACAAGGATTAGTGTTCAAATCAACCCTCTGTTTTTGCAAAAGCCACTGCAGGTATCATAGCAACCAGATACTACCATGTGATCAACGGGACAACTTTTCCGTGTAGCCGTATTAAACATCTCCCAGAGGTGAGAGACAACCCCTACTACCTACCTACCTACCTACCTACCTACCTACCTACCTACCTACCTACCTACGCCTACCTACCTACCTACCTACCGCCCTAACCTAACTACCTACCTCCATGACCTACCTACCTACTACTACCTACCTACCTACCCTACCTACCTACCTCTACCTACCTCCCTACCTACCTTACCTACATATCCTACCTACCGTACTACCCTACCTACCTACCTACCCTACCTACCTCCTACCTACTACCTACCTACCTACTCCCGACCTACCTACGACCTACCTACCTACCTAACTACCTTACTAACTAACTACCTACCTCACTACCTACCTCCCTACCACCCACCTCCCTACCTACCTACCATCAACTACCTACCTACGTACCTACGTACCTACGTACCTACGTACCTACGTACCTACGTACCTACGTACCTACGTACCTACGTACCTACCTGCCTACCTACCCTATCCTACAACCTACCTACCTACCTACCTACCTACCTACCTACCTACCTACCTAACCTACCTTACCTACCTACCAACCTACCTACCTACACTACCTACCTACTACCTACCTACCTACCTACCTACCTACCATACCTACTACCTACCTATACCTACCTCCTACTACTCCCTACTCCCTACCTACCTACCTCCCTACCTACCTACCTACTACCTACCTACCACGCTACCTACCTACCTACCTACCTCCCTAACCTAACCTACCTACCTACCTACCCTACCTACCTACCCTACCTACCCTACCTACCTACCTACCTACCCTACCTACCTACATACCGACCTACCTACCTACCGACCTACCTACCTACCTACTACCTACCTACCTACCTACCACCTACCTACCTACCTACCACCTACCTACCTACCTACCTACCCTACCTACCTACCTACCACCTACCTACCTACGCTAACCTACCTACCTACCTAACTACCTACCTACTACCTACCTACCTACCTACCTACCTACCTCCCGTACCCCTACCTACCTACCTACCTACCTACCTCCTACCTACCTACCTACCCTACCTACCTACCTACCGACCTACCTCCTACTCTACCTACCTACCTACCTACCTAACCTACCTACCTACCTACCTACCTACACTTCCTCCCTGCCTTCCTCCCTACCTACCCACCTACCTACCTACCTACCTACCTACCTACCTACTACCCTCCTACCTACCTACCTACCTACCTACCCCCTACCTACCTACCCTCCCTACCTACCTACCTAATCCTACCTACCTACCTTACCTACCTACCTACCTACCTACCTACCTACCTACCTACCTACCTACCGACCTACCTACCCTACCTACCTACCTTACCTAACCTACCTACCTACCACCCTACCTCCCTACCTACCTACTAGACTACCTACACACCTACCTACCTACTTCCTACCTACCTAACCTACCGACCTACCTACCCTACCTCATACCTCATCTACCGCACCTACCTCCTCACCTCCTACCTACCTACCTACCAAACTACCTACCCTACCTCCCTACCCCTACCGACCTACCTACCTACCTACCACCTCCCTACCTACCTACCTACTACCTCCTACCTACCTACCTACCTCCTAGCCTACCTACCTAACTACCTACCTACCTACCATACCTACCTACCTACCTACCTAACTACCTCACCTACCCTACCTACCTACCTACCTACCCACCTACTACCTACTACCTACCTCCCTTACCTACCTACCTACCTGCCCACCTACCCTGACCTACTACCTACCTACCTCCCAAAAGATCTTGCTGACAGTTTTTGCTAATTGTTTCACAAGTGAAGATCACGAAATTGCGCACAGTCTACATGAAATTCCTACTGCCCAAAAAAAAAAAAAAATCTCGTCTGTTGAACTAACAGAGTCATGCCAGAGTACCTTCAGCTACTTTTCTACAATGTCTGAAGAGGAGGTCTTAAAATCCATAAAATCACATCGATTAAGTCCTGTTTTCCTTAACCTCCTAACCGCTGGTCTCATAAAACTATGTGTAGACCAGTCAATACAAGGATTGCCAACTTATCCCTTATCTTCGGGCGTAATTTCCTCACGTCACATGCATCTGGTCATCCGGTGCTGAAGAAATCTGGGCTTGGAACCAACGTCTTCAACTTAATCGGCCTATATCCATCTTTCATTTTTTGTAAATTGATTGGAAGAGTACAGTGAATCATTACAAACAAGAGCAGTCAAGAGGGTGCACTTGCGTAAACGGGACTTTTCGGCTCCTTGGACCAATCCACAACCGGGCATGACACCCTCACACACTTTTCAGGCCCCCTATTAAGTACATATAGTAACAAACCCATTTTGCATTTTGCGCATGAATTCTACACCAATACGTCTTGAATAACAACAGCCTGGTGCAGGCCATAGCCGGAACCAGCAGAGGAATTTAACGGCAGATTTAACAGGCGGTTTGGCGGGTTCAATTGTGAGATTTTCAAGCGACAGAACGTAGAAAAAAATGGGATGGTATTGGTTTTGGGCTGGGATTACCCCAGTAATGGCGGATCAATTCGGACCATAACTTGGCTGGTCAAAACTTGTCTATAAGAACCAGGTAAATTGGGAAAAATGTTACTTGGAGTACCCTTGGCCAATATTATACGCTCGAAACGGTATTGATTTAATTATTGACTGCGTAAAAGAAAGAGTTATAAGAGTGTTCCTTCCAACAGGCCAACCAAAGGATAATGAAATCCCACTACCCATAACAACATTATAAAAACTAGACGCCATAGTTGTGTTTAGCAAACCCGGGTATATTCGCATGTGGCATGCAAGAACCATGCATGCCATGCAGAAATGACCCAGTAATGAACTTTAACCCCATGCGAGCACAATTTTTGACCATCCGGGCTTAAGCTGTTTCTTATACATAAGTCACGTGACCATGCAAAGTGGGGTATAGCAGCTATGATTTTTTACAAGATTTTTTACATTAAGACCGAGGAAAGTTTTCTGTAAAAACCTTTGACCCCCATGCTGAGCACAATGTGTGAAGGGTCTCAAGCTCCTTTCATAGATGACTTTACGTGGACATGATCCTGCATATAGAGCTAGATTTTTGAAGATTTTTCACATTTAAGACCGAAGTTCCCCTTTAAGGACCTTTGACCCTCCATGTTGAGCACAATGTTGGTGAAGGGTTCAGCTTTTCATATTCATGGAGTTACGTGACCATGCTGCCGTACTTAAAGCAAATATGATTTTTTGATTTTTTTCACATTAAGGACCGGAAGTACCCCTTTAGTGACCGTTGTACCCCATGTTGCGCAACAACTTTGGGGAGGGTCTCAAGGCTGCTTCATAGGCATGAGTCACGGAACATGCTAACTTCATTAGCTAATATGAATTTTTGAAGATTGTCGATTCAGAACGGAAGTGGACCCCTTAATGACCTTTGATAAAAATTCTGTGTACAAGCCTTAGACACCGACTAAGTCGAGATCACAAGGACGGAGCCAGCACCATCACGGGTTGTTGGTCGAAGAAGATACATTTAAAGATTCCGACGAATTGCCCCTTAATCGGCCCACGTGACCTTTGACCCCCCCAATTGGGTTACACCCTAGAAGGGTCTTCGGTCAGGGTCTTCTGACAACATCTGGTGGTCAAGCATTTATTCTGCGGCAGAAAATGCCCTTTAAGAGTTCGACGAGTGCCCCTTTAATCGGCCACGTGACCCCTACAAAGAGGTCAACGGTCAAAATTTGTTGACACCCCTGGTGTAGCTGGGGGCAGTGGTTCTCCTGACCGATTTTGGCTATATAGGACAAAGCGGTGGGCAAGAAGAAAGGTTTAAAAAACGCAAAGCGTATGAGAAGAAGACGAAGGAGGAGAAAAAACGTAAACCACACAAGCACAAGATATTCGATGTTCACACATGGAATATAAGGAGAAGAAACAAAAATGACACCGTATTTCTGCGGATCCTTTCTGTTTATTCCCTTTTTTCTTGTGAGCCATAAGACCAACAAACAGATTAATATTAAAACCCGTGACGGGGGGCTGAAACAAAACCACATTCATTTAGAACAAATTCAACCAATTTTTACGGTTGACATTTAGAAGTACATGCTGTGTGGGGGCGAGGATAGAATAAATATCAAATTTGTACTGAACAATTAATAAAATAATGTTACTTAATAGTTCCAATTTAACGACTGAATGGAGGTAGACAAGAGCAGGTGACTTACGCAATTAAGTTATGGGGACACATTAAATGAATGTGATATTTCTAACGTACCGAACGAACACACAATAATGGTCTTAGAAGTGCTTTTCCTCGATACTCTATGTGATTTGGATATAGTGCTATACCGTGACATAGATAAGATTGTTAAAGTCACCAATTGTATTTTTTCAAAGTTCCAAAGTGCACATTGTCTTTAAAATTGCCAGTGTTGGTCATATCAAGAAAGTTTATTTACTGTTTCTTTGTGCAAACAAACAGGATAATTAATTCACCACTACCATAACTAACATTATAAAACTACGCCACAGTTTGGTTTAGCAAACACGGTATATTCGCATATGCCATGCAGACATGCATGCCATGCAAATGACCCCTTAATAACCTTTAACAACCCCCATGCCGAGCACAATTGTTTTTTGAAGGGGCTTAAGAGCTGGTGTTTCTTTTCCTTACATAAGGTTCGTGACATGCATTTGGGTACTACAGCTATGATTTTTAAGTTTTTTACATACGACGGAATTTCCCCTTTATAACCTTTGACACACCATGTTGAGCACAATTTTGGTGAGGGTCTAAGCTCATTTCATATGCTGAACTTACGTGACCATGCTACCTTGCATATCGTCACTATGATTTTGAAGATTTTTCACATTAAGACGAAGTCCCCTTTAATGACCTTTGACCCTCCATGTTAGCACAATGTTGGGAGGGTCTCAGCTGTTTTCATGATGCATTAGTGGGTTACATGCTGCCTTCTAAAGCAAATATGAATTTTTTTGAATTTTTTTCAATTCACCGGACGTCCCCCTTAGTGAAATTTACCCCCTGTTGAGCACACTGTTTGGTGAAGGGTCTTTCTCAGCTGCTTCATATGCAGGAGTCACTTCACTACCATGCTAACTTAACTTCCCTTATACTAACTATGAATTTTTGAAATTTTTTAATAATATTATACATTTACTAATGTTACCTTTGATCAAAATTCTGTTAACAAGCCTAGACAACCGACTATGTCGAGTCACATGACGGAGCAATGTCACCATCACGGGTTGTTTGTAGACAAGATACATTTAAGAGTTCCTACAGCCCCTTTAAATCGGCCCACTGACCTTTGACCCCAAATTGGGTACACCCTAAAGGGTCTTCGGTCATGGTTTTCTTCTGACAACATCTGGTGGTCATAGCATTAATTCTGTTCCTGCGGCAAAAAATGCATTTTAAGAGTTCCGACGAGTGACCTTTACCCAAACGTGACCCCTACAATGTCAAATGTCAAACCTATGTCCACCCCTGGTAAGCTTGGGGCAGTGGTTCTCCTGACCATGTTGGCTATTATAGGACAAGCGTTTGGCAGAAGAAGGTAAAAACAAAGCGTCTGAAGAAGAAAAGAAGGAGGAGAAAATAAACCCAAAGCCTAGATCATCGCATTTTAACACATGCGAATATAAGGAGAAAGAAACAAAATGAACACCGTTTTTCGCGATCCTTTCATGTTTTTAAAATCCCCTTTTTTTTTCATTGTGATCCATAAGCAAACCAACAAAACATATTCTATTAAACCCTTCCCGCGCTGAAACAAAAACCACATTACATTATTAGAACATTGTCCACCAATTTTTTACGGTTGACCTTTCAAAGTACATGCTTGTTGGGCTGAGTTAGAATAATATCAACTTTGTACTGACCATTCACAAAAATTGTTTACGTAATAGTTCCAATTACGACTGAATGGAAGTAACAAGAGCAATGTGGCCTTACCGCAATTAGTTATGGGACAACATTAAATGACTGTGATATTTAAAGTACAGACCGAACACACAATAATGTCTTTAAAGTGGCTTTTTCCTCGATACTCTCTGTGTATTATGATATAGATTTCATATACGATGACATAGATAAGATTGTTAAGTCACAATTAGTCATTTTTTCAAAGTTCAAAGGGCACCATTGTCTTTAAATTGCCAGTGTTTAGCGTCATATCAAGAATTTATATTACTGTTCTTTGGAAAAACAAAAACAGAAAATAAGCATTTTTAAATCGTCCTTAGACTGCATGTACGCCTGTGTTTTTGGTCACTAATAAAAACAAAAAAAAAAAATCGGTTTATTTTTTGACAATACGGCGTGATAAGCTTAGTTTCTTACATGGGTCTTTATACTAAACTATTTTCCAATACACAGTGCAAAAAAAGTTAATTTGATGAAAAAGGGGAGCGTTGTTTACGATTTGGACGAATCGGGCTGATAGTGGCTATTAGTTCAATTTTAGTACAACAGTTTTAAATACCAGTTCTGGCTTCAAGATGACGATTGCATTGCAAGATATCTTCGCTTCACTGTCGCTGACTGATCGCTCTGTATACGTTAGAGTGGATCTTAGGGGTCGGTCGTGATAGCGTATATTAATTAAATATTCACTACTATAAACATCCAGAGAGACTTATTTCTTCTGAAAACCTTTTTTCTCCCTTTCCTCCGGATTCAGGAATGTATAAGTGATGATTCCCATATTGGCGGGTAGTTGAAATCAAGCAAATTGCTGGTTTTATTGTATTTGCCACTCGCATTGTGCTTCATCACAAGGTGTGTTTGAATAATACATGTTTACGAAATATCTAAATCTGGAATCATTTCTATAATTATCAGGTTGGTACTTCTTAAAACCAACCCCATGTCTATACGGCGATTTTCATTTGGTTATACATTGGATTTATGAGAGAAATGTTAGCCACTTAGAAAATGGTAGAAAGCTTTTAAGGCTTGTACATATAATGACAAATCCGAACCAGCCAAATGATGGTCAGAAATGATCTGATCCGCTATTACTGGGGGACCTCCAACCCAAACCTCCCCAAACTTTTTACGTCTGCTAACCACCGCTTGATTAAGTATAATTCACAATCTACACTTATCTGCACATTTGGGTGAATTGCAAGCAGGATGCACACCCAGCTAAGGCTGCCAGTGAGGTGTTGAAATGTGTAAAACATCGGATTGGTGTATACCCGCAAGTCTATTTTTAGATTGGTTCTCAATGTTATAATTGCTAGTGGCTGATGTAATGCGCGAATCCAAAATCTGTACGAAAGAAGTAGACCATCAAGAGATTATAAGCAAGGGTTGATTCAAACCAAACCCATTTGACCTCGCCTTATTGCACTCTTCAATCATTTGAATTCGATTTTCATTTCCTCATATTTTAATTCAAAAGTTTGTAGTGTCCATCTTTTTCACGCCGCAACATAATTGCACAATTTTATTCAAAAAATTAAAATCAACAACACGATTAGTAATAGGACCTTGGTTTAATTCCACTCGAGATAACAATTTAATCGGAAGCCAAATTAATCTTTAAAGAGTGACATATCAGTTTGAAGTATGTTTAAGAAGTTAACAATTATTCTAAAAGTAGACTAGTTCCCTTTTTTACTCCCGTGTTGATTAATTTTCACAAATATTGAGCCTGTATTTACAAAATGAGAAAAGTTTGCCCCCTTTCAATACCACCTAATCAATCATCTCCTACTGATGGAAATAATTTTGTCTAAGCACTAATTACTGACCACTCCATACAAATCTGCCACTCGCAGCAACCCAAACCCCGGTTAACAATTAAGGTTTCATGCACCATGCCATGCTATAGTAAAACGCGACACTCTATAGGTATAAAAAGTGGCGTAATCCACCTAGGTGGACCGCGGTATGGGAAATACAGGTCAGTATTAAAAAAATCGGTGTAAAGAGCTGAACAAATATTTGGGTCACAAGAGGGGTATGTCACAGCGTCCAGTAGGTGAAAGGGGTATTTTCTTAATCATTCATGGACACTGTTGATACGCATAGTGCACGTTAGTTCGCCATTCAAATGCTGATTGTAAAATAAATAAATTGACATATTTGTACCATGACATGTTGGGATTTTGTCGCATTGCGTTGCTAAGAACGACAACGCGGTTGTGACCAATACGTTTATTACCCTTTAGCTTGCCATACGCCGTGTCGCTTATCGTAGTTCGGTGTAAATTTTAGTCATGAACGCGGACAGATTTGCATTACGCAGCAAAAAAAATGTTGCTTTGTACAGAAATTTAAACGCTTACTCCGGCAGAGATTAACGTTGAAACCCATACCTTGCTCTTCCAAAGGATTAAAGTCAACGAGCAATCATTTTTCCAATTGCTTTAGTCTGTATGATTGATTAATCTCTTTTACTGTGCATGTAAGCATCTTTAAGGGCATTTTGCTAAATGGACGTCTTCAAACAAAAATTAATAATTAATAAAATAAGATCGAATTGCATCTGGTTGGTCGCAACGAAGGGTGCAACTAGCCAATATTAAAAATAGGTCTGGAACCACACAACCCAAGCGCAGGGTCAGAACCCGAGACCCATGCACACTTAAAGCGCATAATGGCATAAAAAAAATATTCAGACATATGAAAAGGACCCTTACTGAAATCACTCTCAACAAGTTTGAAAACAATTGGATGTTTACAGTCTGTAAAAACATAAAACAGGAGAGGTTCCCACGAGGGGAAGTGCAGTTCCGTGGCAATTTCTCTAACTGAAAACCAAGGTTTTTGACATCCTACAGAAATTACAGTGTAATCTAGCATGTTTTGTGACACAATTCAAAAGCATCTCAACCAGGATTCCGCATTGTACTTTCGGCTTGTAGTAAGATATTGTCTGGCCGTTGAAAGATGGATTAGCCGGGATTAGCACATATACAATAGCAAATTGGTCGTCAGCTGATGACATCATGCTTTTCAATTTGGTAAATGCTGGCAGTAATGTCAGCGTCCTTTTCGCAGAAAATTGCCACAAACTGCCACCTCCCCCTCTGAACTCTTGCCTGTTTTTACTGTTTTTACAGAATGTCAACATCCAATTGTTTTTCAAACTTGTGGAAGTGATGTCAGTAAGGGTCCTTTTCATTATGGTCTGAATATTTTTTATGCCATTATTCCGCGTAATGTCATTTTGATTAAATTTCCTCTCTGATGGCAATTTTGTTGCACACATCCCAACGGCGCGTTTACAAGAATTTAATTAATAATTGATATTGGTTTTGAATTTTGCTAATGCTTATTTTCTTCGTTGAGCCAGGGAAAAAGACTTCGTTTAGTATATTGCAGGTGTCTGTCAATAATATTGTATATGAGGTGTCTTAAACTTTTTCTTCTTGAAGTTGTTCAGGTTCTCTGGTGATATTGGTGATATCATTCATTGGTGATATCATTCAACTGGGTTACTCCGCACGCTTCTTGGATTGGGATGGGTGTCTTTCGGCCTTGATTCCGACATCCCCATGAATATCCTGAACATAATATAATCTATCTTTACGTCTATGAAGTGTATACCACTGAGGGCTTGTATACAGTGCGAGTCAAAATGATTGTTCCCCGATGAAAACAAAACAAATATTAAAAATATTGTAATCGTTTTAGTAAGATATGATTATAACTTTATATTAGAACTAATTACTGAAATGGGGTCTATTCCCATGGTAAAAAATCCCGAAATAAAAAAAATTTTTCCCAATGTTCACAAAAAAAAATTTTTTTTTTCAAGTTATGGTCTCATTTTTAGAGGGCTCCAAATGCGCGTGTCCAAATTTAGTACAGTAAACCTAAGAAGATGAGTAAACATGTGTAACAGTCTTCAAACCCGGATCCAGAAAAACGATAGACAAAGAACTTTCTGGTTGTTCATTTTATTTACCACAGTGAAGCCAAATTATTGAATTATTTATCATGAAAAGAAAATTGTTCCAACAAAGTCTGACCTTTGACCATGCCCACGCAAGTGATCACTTAAATTGAAACCTGGTTTTGATTGTATTTTTCAATATCTTTTGTTTTGGCCTTTGTTTAATAGTTTAAAAACGATATTCCAAACCTTTGAAGAATTCTAAACAGTCAAAGTATAATTGCACTTGTTGTGCATATAATCCAACTTAATAACTGGCCTTGTGTTTACTCATTGGGGCATTATTACCATTTATCCATCAGAAGTGTGTAAAGCACACATGAGGTCGTGTCCGGCACGTGTAGTTATTACGGTATTAACTAAGTCAGATTGCATTAACAAAACAAAATCCAACTAATTTCCCCTCACGCCTATTTTTTTTGGTACCCTATTGTAAGCGTCTCCACATGCGGTCGTACATAAGTCCTTTAATACCTAATTGATCGGTTTTGTTTGTTGATATAATGTGCCGTGTGAACGCACACGGGTTACTCTATGGGCATGCCCTTTAACTAATAGGTAGATTCAACTCATCGTGCCACCAGAAGAAAGGTTTTGGACAACGTCGATTACTTGGGAGAGGAGAAAGAAAAAGACAAATTGGGCCGATTCACCTGTTGCAGGACAAACACAGATACTCTGGCTTTTCATGTTGACATTTTTTTAGAAGGAGAGTCAAAGACTTTTGGGTTCGATCAAAAGTCGTGACTTACATTGAACCACTGAAGCAAATACGATTAGTCCGGGAATCTTTTGTAGATACTTAGCTCTAATGCGCTTACGTTGATTGTGAATCTTTCATTATACAGATCGGATTGATTTTTTTCCTCTGCTAACTCGGACCTAACATGTTTCAATAGGTTTAACGTGGAAAGTTTTAATTTCCACTGCACATGCCCCTCATGCATGCCTACCTTCGAAGCAGTACTAGAGGTGACACGATGGTTTTGAATCTACTTCGGCTTTAAGTCCGACGCTTTAATGCCGAAGAAAGCAGGGTAAGTCCGGTCTTACTTTTACACCGTTGTAGAAGTAACCATTGGTCCGTCTTACTCAAGTCCTGTGAACAATTGTGAACAATAGAATTCAGTTGACTCTGTACGCAACATTCAGTTTCACGCTTTCTTCCGTTATCGTCCTGGACCCCGGACTATGGCTCCCTACCGTACTTATCTGCTTTACGACCGTTATTAGTAAAGTACGTGTGGACATCACGACGTACGCTCTGGCCGGACTTAGACCTATCATGATTTATCCGAAAGAATCCAAAATATTAAATTTGCAGGAATGCTTAAAAGTGAAGGACAAGCCTGCATATTCTTATAATTTACTTTTTCCAATGAAGGAATTGGCAGAAAAGAATAAAACGGCATATTCAAGATACAATCTCCATTCAATTACGTTGTAGGAAGTGTCCGAACGGACACTAATGCTAAAATATCAGATTTTGTCCTTATCAGGGTGCTTATGTTCGGATACCTATGTTTGTTGCATCTGCAAAATCTGATTTTATGATTTTTTCGATTTTCTGATTTGAGTCAAATCACTGATTTGGCTTGAATTGTGACCATGTTAACAAAAACAGTCAAGCACCTGTTCTACTGACATATAAGAGGTGTGAAGGATTTGACCTAAGTGACTTATGTCGACCGCATGTGGAGGGTACAATAGGCGTGAGGGAATTAAGTGGATTTTTTAAAATTCCAGGCGGCTTAGTTATCGGTGTAAAGAAACTGAGAGTCCCCCATAAGAGACGTGTCCTAGCTACCATAACACATGTTATGTGAATAAACCGTACTTGTAGTGAGCCATTTGATACGTGCTGAAACCAATGATGCGTAAAGTACTCAATGGAGAACATAAGGCACTGTGGAGGACACTCAGTCACACGGAAATTGTATTATATGACCCCGGTGGTGGCAGGAGATATGGTCCCGCGTTCTCCACAGTCCTGGAACAATGGTGAATCATAGGGCACTCGATTCAGTTGACTCCACGGAATACTAGTTTCACGCTTTATCTCGTTGTCGTCTATGGAGCCCGGACTGTGGTTCCTACCGGACCATATCTCCTTTCACACCGTAATACTTAATACCTACACGTGTGGACACGACTATTATGTATCCCACTTGAAATTTGTGCTCATTACCAATTTCAATATAATCTTGTACAAAGGCAAATCGAGACCTTTATTTAAATGAGTGCAGATATTGATTGCCTGAACGTAAAATGAAAATTCAAAATTCCTGTGAAAAGCTTTTAAATGTAACTTTTGAAGTCTTTTAAAGCTACCTTGCACAGTTGAATAAGAAAAAATCAGGATATTTGGGAACAATCATTTTGGACTTACACTGTAATCATTTGTGTGATATACACTGCTTATGGCATGCACTGCCCTATAATTTTCCTACAGGACTCATATCGTTCGTATCCTAATTGACCAAAAGCAAGGAAAACATTAAATTCTACCGGCACCGAGCTGTCGTTTATCATATTTTTGAGGTTTTGTTAGAAAGCCCACTCTTGTGTATATTTGACTAATAACCATGCTGATTTAATAGCTTTTAATACGTTAATCTCTGGGGTTTGTTTTTAGAGGTTGTCGAGTTTGCGTGGATTTTTGTTTAATTTGTTTGTTTTCAATAGATTTTGAATCTCCGTGATTTCAATGTTGCCTATTAAAGATTGTGAACAAAGGTGTGTATTAACATCACCAGCTCCGCGCACCTTTTAATTTCTCCCTTTGATCGATGATAACCACATTCTGCAACAGCACTTGCCATTTATTAAATTTTAGATTTTTTTTTTTTTTTTTTTTTAATTTTTCTTTTTTTATAATTTTAATAATTCTGATTTTTTAGGATTGTAGTTTGAGTTTAAACAACCTTTTGGTTTTTACGATAACCAGAACATATAAATTACGAAATATTAACAAAATTCAGGTTTTTTAACTTCCTATCATTATTATGACTAAAAAGAAAACGACTCGACCATCGTGACGTTACAGGGTATGAAAACAAGCTAAGTAGAAGTGATAATTATTTGTTTTTTACATCTTATTCCACATGACTGTACTGGTATTTTAAGGTCAAAATTTACATAACAATTGTAATAACAAGCGGCATGGAAAGGTAAATGGGGGTCAGTTGTATGACTTTATTAGATTTGACTATCAAGGATGGTAAGAACAGATTTACTGGTTTGGTAATAAAGCACTGCCCTATTGCAGTGGAACTAATTCAACAAATGATTTAATGCACGCTTCTATGAAATGTGCCCTAGTAATTAGCAATTATTGGCACCGTGTTGTAGCAGCAGCTTTCTTTCATAGAAACTGTTTCTTGTTGGTGAGTTAAACCCTAAAATCAAGAGAATTCAACAGACTTCCGAGATATTTCAAGGCACCCATGTTTACTGTGGTGGTTTCATGTAGATTAGACATTTTAATCACTGATCTCTATACAACAGGATTGGAAACCTTGGCCTTGTATTGAGGCACTGACGGCCATATTGACATCCAAAAAGACCCAAGCAGGGTGGTCAAAGGGCCGTCATTTATACAAATTTTGGTGTCTCCATTTAAATGCGATAAGCGACATAACAGACTCCAGACTGTCCCAAACAAACTATACAATCAAGATTTGATTTTTTGGCCAAAAATTAAGTTCCTCTCAACTGGATTTTAGTGATTTCTTTTTTAAGTGTTCCAGCTTTGCATTAGATTTTTAGTTTAGGTGTAATTGGGGTCTGGTTTCAGGAGTTATGGCTAATTATCTGAGACAGGTGAAAAACATGTTGGGCCATTTTCGCTATCCTGATCTCACAAGTTGCCATTGAAAATCACCTTCAAGACATTCTGTATGAAAACTAAATAAAAGTAGGTATAAGTCTGGTTCTTGTGATATAATATAATTTATAACTGTATAATGTCGCAATTGCTAATAAAGCATGTAGCATTGGGAATTAAATTCAAACAGTCTTGTTGTCTCAGCTTTAACCCCTGGTTCAGCAGAAGGAAGAACTATAAAAACACCCTTGTTGAAATGAACTGAGACCGTTGAAACAACCATCTTCCTTTATTGGCTCTTTGTTGACACTGTTTTCTTCATCATCTTCCTCCCCTTGCATCTTGGAGACAGGAGGAATAGGAAGGGTAAATTGTACCTTCACATTAGAGCGTTGTCACACATTGGCCGTCCCGCAACAAACTTGTTAGGCTGTTACGATTAGTTGTAGCAAGTAAATTCCCCAAATTTTCCTTACATTTCATGATTTCTTGTCCCCCTGAGCGTGAGTCCCTCATTTCACCCACAACATAATAATTTCTGTGCTTTCACTGAAAAATAATATATTGATTAGTTCAATGCATGATAACACTTCACTTGATCGAGTACAAATCGGTTTGATTGTAAAGGGTTTAATCTCACAGTGATGCTACCCGCTTATACCTTAGTTTCTTGAACCTTCAGTGAAACTGGCCCAAGTTGTAATTTATGCCTTTGGTTCAACTGACGTATCTCTGGCTTAGGGTCCATCAAATTGGGATGACTAAAAGCGAGGATTTAGCTTAGATCTGTCTAACAAATAAAGTAAAATATCTGAAAAATCACAGTTAGATTTTTTATAATTTTTAGTTTGATTGATAGTTTTTATTGGGACACTCTGTCCAGAATCACGCCAATTCATTGAGCTCATGTATTTGCGCGTATGGGATGGCATGTTCCTAAAAAGGGGCGTGCACCACTGTAAAACAGGTGTCTCTGGAATGCAATTGTGTTCGTGACCAAGATCGCCGCCCGTTGCTCCATTCCATCTAATCTACAATTACTGTTGTTAGCCAATCCATTGGTACAGTGTGAGTCAATACAACCCTACTTCAGGAAAATTTCCGTCAAAGGTTAACGTTGTTTTTGCTTCAATTTTTGTTTTGGTGTTTAACGAGATAAACGGACTATCAGAAGATTTTTATTGATGTTCTTTCGGAGTTTGGTTCATAAGATGCAATTTTGCGGAAGGAGACCTAAAAATTCAGTTTGGCCGATTTTAACCATATAATGCGGAGAGATTGACATCGACGTATACCATAACACTTACAGCAAATACATCCCCTCAATTTCAGATGGTATCGATTTCTTCTCGACAACATTCATTTGAATAAAATGGTTTATTGTGGTAACATAATTATAAGTAAAATATCTTTCAAAAAATTAAATTACCATTGATTTCAAATCTAGAGTCATTTGTATTGAAATCAACCCCATATCATGTCTCAGTTCATGAACATATGCAACACCTGCTCAGATGTTTTTTGTTTTACATCTACGGTACTTATTTTGCACACATACAGTATACTCACGTCCCATAATTGCAAGGAAAACTAAAGCTGAAGTTTTCTGTAGATAAATCGGAATTAACTTAAAATTCAATATGCACTGCCTGGTTTTTTTTTCAAGCGGGAATACAAAACGTTTCTATGGTTTCATTTCTTTTGCTCCCAGGTTTTCGTTGTAGGTCAAACCATGAAATCTTGGCCGAACCCAAGTAAACTGTGGGTCTTACACCAGCTTTCTTGAATTTCTTATTGGGAAATTGAACATTTTTAACTTATCTATTTTCTTTTATCCTCTCTGGATATTATTTATAAGCCTTCAATTACTCTCCCACCTTCTATTGAATTAACACTAATTTGGTGTTAATGTTTGACTTCAAATCACTGCTGCAGACATTTTTACTCTATGCAAGCGATCATCTTTGTTTGGCTCAAATCGGCCAAACAGAATATTTAATTACTCAGCAAATAGCGTAACTTCTCCTCCAAAGTCCAACTGAACACCAACTTAACGTTGTTCTTGAACAGTCCTGTATTTATACCTCTTTATAACCTAAGCAAATATTTCTTAACTTTTTAAATATTTTTTATTCTGAATGTAGGGGTTTTGTTACTCACCCTGTATAATATTTTTTTTTTTTTAATATTTGATATTTCATAAATCAATTGAAACCTTCAATATGTCCTTTAAAGTAAAATCAAACGGTGAAGTTCATAGGCTTAATTTCTGTTCTTATATGTCTGGAATATCTACTCCCATAACTATTTTGGCTTCTTTCCTAGTTTCTTTCCTTTTCTTAGCATTCCAGTTGTCTAGATTTTAGTGGTTTGTCAATCATTTCAGTTGACTATGTCGGAGTTAGAGGCACCTGACCCCTGAGATGATCAGTGACCCTGATACCAACAACCATCGACCGGCATGGACATGCAACGGTTTGTGGTTGGTGGCTCGAGAGTATCCCCATTGATGCATAGCAGAGGTAGCATCGCCAGACCAAAGTTGAACCCTTTCCTTTAATCCGTTAAGACTTATTCCTCTGAGTAGGGTAGTGGAACCCTTTTGGAACAACACTCAAAGTCTCTTAGGCTTGTCCACATGCATCCATATCATCTCCAGCAGTCACCTGACTTGTCCTTTGCCATCCGTATTGAGCCTCGACGAGAGAGTGAGGTTGGCGCTGCGCAACTTTCCTTCACTGTACCACCCTATGCGCTGTCTTACCATCGCAATCTTTTTGTGATTTTGTTAATCCTTTGAGATTATTTGTCTTGTCATGGTCATCTTCATCACTGAATGGGTCGACACGAAATTTCAATATAAAAACAAAGGTTTGAATTTTCCCATTGCTCAAATAGGAAAATTAGAAATTTCCCAATTTATGAGTTCCCAAGATAATTCTCCGCTTAAACCCTTTCAGATTAGGTACACTTTTTACAAAAAGTTTTAACATACGTCACAAACCGGAATTATATTTTGGGACACCTGTTACGTGAAGATCTTCTCATGTGCCATTTAAGAGATACGGGGAGACGGGAGTTCTCGTGGAAATTCACGTGCCAACAGGTCCGTTAAAATCTACTCAAAATCAGTTATGCCCTCATTTACTGCAATGCAATCCTGCAAAGAAGTTAAAGATACAGTAGAGTGCATACACAATTTGAAATGTTTATGTATCAATCCCCTTTGACCCAGCGGGTGTTTTTAATCACTCCCATGTGCATAGCCTGTGGCCTATTCCATACTGTACTAAACACCATGTCAGTACTTAGGGATCAAAATTTCCAAAAGTTTATGAACCATTAGACATTTCATAATCATGTCAAAAACAATCCAAGTACTATGCTTTGTGGGCTAAAATGAGCATTAAAGTCAGGGTTTCTTATGTGTTTAAGAATGATTTTTATAATATGGATCAATACCGCTATTGAGGTGAAATTTCCCAAACTGGTGCATGTGGGATGTGAGCTCAAAACACCCTGTGACTTGGAGTAGTCAGTCGGAAGTGGACGGACCATCCAGTAACTCAGTAGCAGTCCGAAGCGGACCGTTAACCTCTAAATTTCCATACTTGACTGTGCCTTTTTAATGTTAGCACCTATTATTTATCTCTGATGATAGAATGTACTCGTTTTTTCTAGACATTACAACTGAAGCAGAACACGGCAGTATCAGAGTATAGGATTATGTTATGCACAATTCGTGAAACGTATAATAATAATTCGAATGCTTTAAAATCTGCCTAAAGCATAACAGCACATTTTATGGAAGAACTCCCCCAATTTACCGGATAATTTGAGATTTTGCACAGTGGCATTGCATTTGGCTAGACACAATACCTGTGAATTCAGAGCTCAACATTCTGTAGGTTCGCAAAATAATAGATTTTGTAGACCAGGAAATTGTCGCCACGGCACGTGTCTACGCTCATCCATTAGTTTGTCCATTCGTTCGGGTAAGTCCATTTTCTAGGTGGCACTATGTTCTGGACTATTTCACATGACGGACAATAAAGTGCGTTTCCAGACTCCACTATTAAATTACAATAGGATCCCAATTCTAAAATCAAAATCGCTTCTTTGATAAAGACGAATACGCGTTTTTGGCATTACCTCCTCCCAGGGTCTCGTTTATTACCAAAACACTGTATGCAAATCTCAATCTTTGACAATGGGGGCGCTCTTCAAAAGTGCTGTTGCCTGGGTTATTGCTTTAAACTAGTTTTGAGTTTATCCAGAAAAAGAGGTTTATCCTGCAGATATTACAATTAGTATTTTTACCATGTTGTTTTTTCCACCACGTTGCGTCACATTTACTTTTCCTTCTACTGCACATTTTCAATTGTTTAACGTCATACACTGCAAATTTGTGGATCATTTTGGATGTTGAGAAAATGACTTAAAAAAACGGGTTTTTTTGATAACAAAAGATCGGCACCAAACAGCTGATAATATGATTATTATTAGCATAAACTAGTACGTTGGTTAATTTTTGTAGCCCAAAGAAACCCGCCCCCCCAACGTCTTGATATTTAAACCACGGTGCTTCAATATCCAATCCCTTTACCCACAAGTTTGCAGTAATACTGCAATTGTTTGAATAAGCTATATGCTAACGTTAACTTTGATTTCTTCACTACCTCCATAAAAAATAAATAGCCATTTATGTTTTAATATTCTATTAATATTATATAAAAGCAAGGCGTAATTTAATTACTTTATGAGGAATAAGCAGAACTCAGCCCATAATCTGATCACCTCTTGGGGTAAACTGCCCTGAAAGTTCGTACGTAGCACTGTGGTACGTGCGTAACTTTTACTGTTTCGTAAGCTTGTAAATAACATGAGCCATTTTGTTTTTTCTTTGTGAAGTGAGCTTGGTACCAGTTTCAAGTAATGCTAACACAAATTCCTATTCACTTGCGCAACATTATAAATTACCTATCATTGAAAAGAGGGGATTTGTGGCTGTTATTACCATACTTCCCACAAAAATTGGGAAGAAGTTTTTGTTGCATTTGTATTTGTACGCGCTGTATATAAATAACAATTCTACCTCTGGCTGCATATATGAAATCTAATTTGGTTTTATGTTGCCACTGGACTCTCAATATGTCAATACCTGTTCTTAGACCTCAAACTAAGATTATCATGCGTCATGGATAACCGATTAATCATTGTTTTGCACAATGGTCCAAGTCAGCTTGTGACCACTGTCTATGGAACCCGTGGGAAACAGCTTTGCTTGCCATAACACAAACCGCAGGTCGGATCAACAAAAAGTTGTAATAAGACTTTTCTCAGATACTCTTGACAAGGATAAAACGGAAGTGCTGGAAGCAACGATATGCACCTTTAAGTCGACTACCTAAGAAGTATTGAGCTAATTAGGATGGTGTACCTACACATATTATGATTTCCCCATTAAGTACAATAAAGTGGTAACTACCATTATGACTTTCTTGCACTCATCAGAAATTCACTTTTAAACACCAGAATCTGATAACTACACCACCACATTAGGCCTAATTATTATCCATAAAAACACATAAAACACAAGAGGAAAGTTTCAACAGCGTCGCTTAGTTGGGACAATGGAGGTAAGAGAGAAGGAGAAAGCTCTTCCCTAATTGCATAACGCAACGCCGATTATCCAAATTATATCACTTGGCATTCATTGGAAAAAAGCATAACCAACAACGGCCGCGTCTCGGCAGGGAGTACTCTTCATGTTCCATGATCAATCGCGACAGAAGCTGGGCACGCTCAGTTGAACAAGATATACCTGTTGCGCCAGAAGGTAATCCCCGATGCCAATGTGTTTGTTTACATGTGGAGACGAAAACAAAGAGATGAGTCAATTACAGCCGAAATTCGGAGTATTTCAATCCAAAAAAAATCGGAATAGCATGTCCTAAATGAGTTACATTGAATTTCAGTTTTTGAACACTGGATGTTTTGAAACGCGCCGTATTTCTTAAAGTAATGATATTTGGAGACGAAATCTAACTTGAATTGGGAAGAAAAATGCCGTAATCTAAACCAGGACACCAACTTGACAGTGCCCGAGTTTGCCCGTTTTCTCAATTTGGTCCGAAGTTGGTCATATTACACAGAAGGTATGTTAGTTAAGCAGATAATGGTAAAAATTGTAAATTGTCATTTTGTTATCCAAAGCATCAAATTTGCAGAGAGGTAGAGAATTAAATTTGGAAAACAATTGGATCTGGAACCACCTGCACAGGTCATTCGATGTCATCTAGAGGTCACAAAAGGTCAATGAGGTCAATACCTTAAAAACATGCAGAATAGTTGCTAACTCTAACACATCATAAACATTCTCATGGTCTATTTGTGACACACATTTCGACTTAATCCCAAAAAAAAGACGGTCTTCTTCGTTTAAGGGACACGAGATTTTATGGGATACAAATTTGTAGAAATTTGCGCTTTGTTGTAGATTATCAACAGAGACATTTCGTAGGTTTATTAACAAAGAAAAGAAAACAAAACAACAGTTTTGAACTCCCCTGCTTCCTGATCGGCCCCCATAACCATGCATACTCGTATATCGGTCAGGCACACAGAAAGAGAAAGCAAATTTTACATGAAGATGCTTTTACAGTTATTGTCCCTACAGTTTATTTAATATATTGGTAAATTTTTTAAAAAAATGGGAGGGGGGCACATTTTGCTTGGCAATGTGCTCTTATCTCTTAGCTAATACATTCTCATACCATGAACAATTTCATTGAAAGAACAGGGACTTAGCTCACTTGGGGATACATTCGGCGGTGAATTTTTTTGAAAATCTACAAGTCATAATCACATTTTAATCACCAAAATCCACAAAATGGAAACAATCGGATTTATTTATGCTCCATTGATCAACTTAATGTGATTCATCTGTATATTTCCTAAAAACATAATACTATGAATAGATTTTGATTAGGCCTCATTGCCAATAACACGTACTAAGATATCAATGTTAAACGCTGAATGCATGTGCATCACATTGCATCGAATGTCATTACAATTCTGTGGTAAATAATGGCAATGGGGCGTCCATTTTAACAATCTTTTACACGGCATCATGTGCTTAAAGCATTTATTTTCTCTGAAGTGAAATCGGATATCGCCAAGAGTTACCCACTCATTGATTTCACAAAATTGGCC
>JAMKCH010038310.1:0-23007 GCA_023653785.1 Ophioderma brevispina | reverse complement strand
TCACAGGGTAAATGAGAAAAGTAGTAGCTTTCTTCAAATACCAAAATGTTGACCACTTCTGGTAAAATCTTGGAGTATGGGGACGATACTATTAGCGATCAGGCCACGGCCCTTTAACTCTTGAATCTAGGACCCGAGGTACTTGAGGTCTAACCGTTTTTAGTTGGGTACCGTGTGTAGTGTAGATAGGTTGATGATTCTCTTCCTCATCGACGGTCATGTATTTCATTCCGTCTCTTTGGCATTTAGATGTAGGCTGACTTTATCTGCAGCATTCTCAAATGATGCTTTGTAGTAGATCTTGTGCAGCACATATCACATCCCCTGTTAGAGCTCGCAGTCAAGGTCTGTGAGATGCTGACTTTGGTGACGTCTAGAATGCTTGACCGCCTTTTTATGCTGCTGTCCTACCTATTAACCAGGAAATGACCCCCTTTTTAAAATGTTCACATACTCATTGACCCCATTTTCTTCTTTCCTGCTATCCACTTTTATCACAAGTTTGCATAAATTATCCACTTTTTTAAAGAATTTGAACACCAATTCAAAATGTGTCGCAGCCCTACGTGCATCATGTTTAACATTTTGATAATTTCCATTTCATCATGGCTCAATTTTATAATTTCATGGCAAATAGCAATTTGAACTCTAGAAAAGAGGCACTTCCTATTTTAACTTCAGGTTTTAACGTCATTGGCCCCCTTCTTAAAGTTTCATACTGGATGGCCCCATCTTTATTCAGCTTGTGTACCGAATGACCCCGTATATTTTTGGGTACATTCTATCTGAAAGGACCTGGGAAAGGATCCCGGTGATGCGTAGATATCCAGGTGGGGTTGAAGAGAGACCGAAAAGGATCCTATTTTTCACCTTGCCGAGGCACATATACCCATCACTTCGCATAGGAGTTGCTCCCCGACTAGTTGACCCAATGTGTTTGAATAAATACTGTAATTAATTTCGGTAAATAAACGGATCTCCCCATCCCAATTGCAGCCGACAAATATCTAGAATGCAAAATTAAATTTTGGCAGGAAAACGCGGCCATCTTGAATAATGCATGACCATCACTTTCCACTTTTAATATATCAATTGCAAGTGCTACACAGCTTGAAGGCATAGCCATGCAAAGCATGTTGAAATACTAACAGAAAAATGGAAAATCTCCCTAAACATGCATTTATGAGCTATATACCTTTGTCGAAATATGGGCGTATACATCCACGTAAGATAAATGCAAATTAGCATGTCTTGCCAGGCTTCCCTTTTTCTACCTTTTTGATATGTTGTTTGGGAGGTCTTTTACTGCTAGTTACAGCAAGAAAACCTTCTGTAGCAATTTTGTCCAGGTGTACCTAATATATTTCATAGAGTGAGTGGACTATTATATTATACCTTAGTTGTGTCAATCAGTGTGCTTGCAATTGTGTTTGTTTACACTAATTAGGGTCACTTACCTTGCAAGGACACATTCCATGTCTGTTGGTATTTCCAGGCTCAACACCTTTCTGGTCAGATGAGCATTTTGCAATAATGCTAGTACATAGTTTTACAATGGACTATAATGTAACATTTCTGCACATGAGTAATTTTGAAAATGGTTTATATTTCCTCAGAATGTAAATTTGTGTTTTTTCCATGATAAGCCCAGTGTATGCACCCAATCGAATTTGACACTAAGTGACTGCTCAATTAATTATTCTGGTCAGTCAAATAGTATAATATCCTCTATCCCAGTAAAAATCATTTCTTTCTCAATTTAAAGTAACTGTCTGGAATTTCCCTGATCCACTAATCTTTCCTGTGTGTGATGCGTGTGTGTGTGTGTGTATGTGTACACGTGGGTCTTATGCATCATTGATGCTCTCGTTTTCAAAAGTCTGGACGATCAACTGGTTTATTTTTTTTACTTGGCCTTATTTTATTCTACAGGTCCATGGTCTGATCGCTAATAGCCTCGTCACCAGCTAGGGTCCCCAGATTTTAACGGAAGTGGTCAAAATTTTGGTATCCGAGGGAAGCTACTATTTTTCTCACCCCGTGAAATCTTAGAGCTAAAGGATGTTTGGTTTGGATGTTATGAGCGAAAATATGACCCATTTTGGTCGACCAATATTAATCTTACACAGTACTCTGTGGGGATTACAAAATCAAGTTTTTAACTCTCACTTCAAAACGGGTTGAAATATCGGTGCAAAACTTTACAGATGCAGTTTTGGGGTGAAGGCCATTCTATCAAGATGAAAAATTTATAGACTTAAATCGAGTCATCCCCCTCTAAGTATTCCCAGTACTTGAACAGTAATACATTGCTAAATGTGTACCGCCAATGTTATCACATTTTGCAATGTTCAACAGGGATTGAATTCATTATTCTGCCACCACATCCCTCAACATGCAGTTTATTCTGTTGAGGCTACCAAATTCATAGGGTGGTGGCACAATACTAAATTCTTTCCATTGAACATTTGACTGTGGTGCATAGCTGTATTTAGCAGACACACGTGGAGCTATTATCCATATAATGCTGTGTATGACAATTTGACCCCCTTCACAAAGTAGCTTGTAACTGAAAAAATAGATAGACCAATATCTTTCGCACAATTTCTTTGTTAGAAGCTGTTTTAAAAACGGAATAAAGCTCACGTTCATAAAGTGTGAAGTGTATGCCTATAGACCTAATTTAACCCTAACCCGTCCGAGAGTCATTGAAAATCAATCAAGTTGCTCCTGAATTTGATTGTAATTGCACTTCGGACATCTATTTATTTTGCCGGCAATGATTTCTATTGCATCTCAGCCGCTTTCCCATCAGAACACCCATTGATTTCTAATTGCCTTTCAGCCGCATTACCCTGCGGAGATCGCCAAGAACCAATTGCTTTCCAGTTGACATGTTATATCCCATCATGCAATACCTTCCCAAAGTCCTGCAGGGTTTTCTGCCGACGATTGCTGTAAAAAACGTTGTGCCCTCCGAATTAGCAGAGTGTCAAGCTTAATTTGCAAACCCAGAAGTAGAGCGTACATTCCCGGTCATTGCTTTTGACTGACTTTGGCCGTTTGCCCGCCTAAGATACTTTGAGAAACATTGCTTTCAATTGCACCTTTGACATTTCCCCTCGGGAAGACCGATTGCTGCCTATTGTATGTGAGCCTAAAAGTTCGCCTTTTTTCCACTGTGGGTAAAATGGCCAAAGTCAATGTGAAATCCCGCATGATTGCATGAAATTGATTCTCCTTGCACCTGGGACTCAGGAGACACTTATGCGTTGCCTTCCTATTGACCCTTACCATTTTCGGGTCAATTTCCCTTTGTACTATTGCTGGGTTAATTGGAGAGTATGTTTTGATGGTAAAGCGGTTAGTGCATTATACCTTTATTCCAAAATATTAATAAACCCCCTAAATAAGGTGTGTGGGGCAAACATGTTCATAATCTGTTAAGGCTGACTCAGAGATTTTTAAATATATTTTTTTGTGTGTATTAGTGAAATAGTCACATCACTTAAAGATACATGGGTTAGTCCTTTAATGCCATTCCAAGTTTGAGGTGAAGCAGAGTTTTTCGTTTTCATGTAGTAAACCTTTGTGTAGTATAGCAGCCCCATAGGATAGAATACATACAGTCCGGGCACAATAACATTAAAAATCCCCGCTCATTATCCGCTAGCGAAATTTCGCGGATTTTACCTCGTACGGTCCGCTATCACTACACGCGATAGTGGTGCTTGCCATCGCCCATGTCGGCCTCTCCGCCAAAGTCTGCGCTCCGAAAATTTGCTAGGGTCAGTTGTAGGTAATCTGTAGTTGGGTTCAACTCAATATGAATTTTTCTATTGGTAACTCAGTCTTCATAACCGGTCAATATAGCGGAACCAGTTCCGCTATTATAGTACATGACATAATAGACCTTACGACTGGTGTTAATCCAAGCTATAATTGTTAGAATTCCAGTTGGCCGTACTTTCGCAAGAAATTTCGTCATGATTCGCAATATGGAAACAGGCATGCAATAACCAATAAGTCCGGAGCTATGGCCGAATTGCATGAAATGCTCACGCTATAAGGTTATTACGACAAACGGCAATCGGCATATCAAAGTTTTTCTTTAGAGATTTATAATCCTTTTTATCATGCACATTATTTTCGCATGATACATGCCATAATAATCACCATGGTTCGGTGGCGGCAGCCGGTCGCATGCTGACCCGATTCTAAAAAATATATTTCTCAACTCTAATAGTCAAGAGTCCAATGTAATTACATGGATCTCTCGATGTTTGGGAAATGCTGTAATCTGACAACTTGAGAAAGTTGTGCCTGTCAAAAAACACACAAAAAACAGTACACTTGGTCGTATGTCATGAACTGGGTAGCACTAAAAGGGGGAATCTGTTCACTCCACCTTTTTTTTTCAGTTTCATTCCATTAAATTTCTTAAACTATTTGACTCTCTGGTTCAAGAATTTGATGTCTATTTATTGCTAGAAGCCTGCTCTTTAAGATAAAACCACTTTTCAGCCCTACATTGGATAGTATAGAGAGTTACGGTGCGAAAACCCGTTCATCTTGGAATGGGGGAGCCGGCGGGGGGGGAGCCGGCGGGGGGGGGGGGGGTCCATAGGACATGACACACAAACGGGTTGAAAATGGGTCGCCTATAATTTAAATAAGTAGATAAGTGAAACACTTGTGGTGCTCAAATTGCACCAAAAAATTACAAAAAAACAGTCCTGAATGATGATCTAACTCATGATACACTAAGGTTCCATTATTAAATTCATTAATAATTAGTAAATTAGATGTTAATAGGTTCAAATGTTGATCACTTTTTGGGGATGTTTCTGCGTTCTGTGCGAAAATATCCCACAACGAGTAGAAACTTGGATTAACTTATTTTAATTTATCTTTAATACTTCCTTCTTTTAAAATCACACCTTGGGATCCCCCTTATATAAAAGGTATTAGCATTATGACGCATTAATGTATTAATTAATCTTCACACCAAAATTGTGAGCATTTGGGTGAGACCTTTATGGAGTCACATGAGTTTAGAGACATTTTATTAGTATGTCAAGTCAACAAGAAAGGTTGTATTTTCTACATTTCGAATCAACTAAATCACGATTTAAATAATTGTTTTAGAATCGATTATTCATGAAAACATACACTTGGGATTCAAGACCTGAAGACAATCATGGGGTGCTCAATACCCGCCGAGCCATCATTTTTGAGTTTTCAGTATGAATTTTGTAAATTTCAACAGTTTTAGTAGCTATGGGAATTAAATTTCACGATTAGTATAGTAGAAAGGCCCCTTGTCCACGTTAAGTATTACATATCGGTTTGTCATCTTTGCCAGCAAAATGGTTAAACCGGGCGACTTTATTATATTGGCCTATGACCCTTTATAATACACATGGATACCCTTAGAATATACTGATCACCCTGTACACTTAAATTTTGATCATAACGTTGGACAGAAACCTATCCTATGTATTTCTCTTAGAAATACAGGAATAGTACTTGATTAAAAGAAGTTAATCTTCACAATGACCTTTTTTTGTCACAAATATAAGGGCATTTGACCACCCTGTATGTTTTTAAAAACAGAACAACATAGTTATCTCCTTTATATTGGTTTGGAGGGCCTTTGCATGTCTTCAAATTCACACCATCTGTTTGACCTGCACATTTTTGAAAAAAAATTACCAAGGTTTGCCGGCGCTGCCCAAATGCAAAGCAAAAGCAATCTATTTTATTTTTAAACGGCCCAGATGCAACAGAGCCAAAGCTTGCGTTTCATTTCATCTCGCCTTTTTTCCCCCCGGGCACAGGAAATTAGTAAGCGTAAAGTCAATAACGGCCCATAGGCAACGAAACACACCTATCGCGCCATTTTCCCCGGAAGACGGCCCAGAGCACGAAACCAATCGCGCCAATTTTCCCGGAAGCGGCCCCAATGCAACGAAACACATCGCCCCTTACCGGAAAGACGGCCCAAGGTGCAACGAAAACCATCGCGTGAAATTCAATAAAAACAGTTAAATAAATAAATAAAGTAAAAATAATAAATATAATAACACACTGATCTGCATGAAATGGTAGCTTACTAGTTCGCCAGTCGTGTGAGTGGCGCTATTACGACTAGCAAATCATAGTCGGTGCGTGGCGCTATTATGCTACGTCATTGTCCGGTTTAACGTCAGACACGTTATGCTCATTAACAAACCCTAGCTTTATCGAAAATGGTGGCGCTAATCACCATCGAAACTCGAAATTGTATTGGCATTTGTACAGTCCCCCGCCTGATGAAAACAGTTGTCGCCTTATGCCGGCAAGACGGCCAAATGCCGCGAAACCATCGCATCATTCCAGTCATACGGCCAGATGCATTGCAACGCATCGCGTCATTCTCCTGGAAGACGGCCAATGAAACGAAACGCATCGCGTCATTCTCCTGGAAGACGGCCCAGATGCAACGAACGCATCGCGTCATCTCCGGAAGACGTCCCAGATGCAATGAACGCAATGAGAGGTCATTTTCGCGTCTGGTGGGACCAAAAATAGTTGTTGACACGACGGCCAGAGTTGCGAACGAAACCGCATTTTCCTACCGGTACCAAACGTTAAACGTTTTCGTATGGCAGAGGTGGTGAATCTTCCTTAGCTCTCGCAAAAGGATGGAAGAAGTAAGAGACCGTATACATCATACAGGATGACTTATTACAATCCCCCCCCTCTCCGTGACTACATCCGCCCCCTCCCTCCTGCCCCCCCTCCCACCTCCCCTTTTTCTCGTTTCCTTTTTCTATGTTACACCCTATAGGAATTTTACCCCCTGATATTGTCGCTCTTTTGGCCATATCTGGCATCCTTGTAGTATAAGCTTGCCAAAAAATGTATACTAACATACAGTTTTACATGTAGGAATAAAATTTATGTTGACGAGTAATACAGATGGTGCCTTGTTTGTCATTTTGCACTGGTTAACATTTTTTGTACCCAGTTTCAGACAGCCACTTACACCTGTTACTAATTTAATTTGCTTTTAACCTGTATATGGCAACCCCCCCCCCCCAAACAAACTCACAAACTGCACAAATAAAGTGATAAATTAAGCACTCAAAAAAAACCCACAACCAGACCAGCCCGTCCCCTATCGCCGAATGTTTTAAACAGTTTGCAAACTGCCGACTTTTGAGCAGCATGGCCTTAATTATTGAAATGGTAGGTTTTTGTAATTTCAATTAAAACAGAGGTGCATATAAGCATTTTCTCTCCTCGCACGGGGATTGGTGGAGCAGATCATCGATCACAACAACTCAATAAAGCCCGTCATGAATTAGGTTAGTTTTCATTTTTCTTGACCGTCCCGAGTCGCAAATAGTATAAACAGAATAAATAAATAAACAACGAACAAAAAAAAAATTAAAAAAAATGTAAAGAAAACTAATAGGCAAAACAAAAAAAAAAAAAAAAAAAAATAAAAAAAAAAAAAAAAGAACAAAAAAAAAAAAAACAAAAAAAAAAAACATTTAAATCTTATCAAAGCCCCCTCCCACCCACCTACACCCCCCCCCCCCCCCCCGCCCCCACTCCCCCCCCCCTCCACACCTCCCCCCTTCGCCACACACCCCCCCTTCCCACCCAATCTCCGCCACAAATTATGAGGCGAAGGAGAGAGGGTTAGGGAAGCGGTAATGGGAAGAGGTGATGGCAGTAAGGGGGTGAAAAGAGCGATAGGGGTTGTAGTTTATTTGAGGTGATGCCCATGATAACACTAGGCACCACCTACCATACCCCCAACCAACCACTTGTTGTTACTCTTCTCCGAGACCCAATCCCCGCGCCCATCACACATCCCTACCAACCCCCCTTCGGAGCTGAAATATAAAGATGGAATGAATGACGAATAATTACAACCATACATAACCGCATGCACCGCTGAATAGAATAAAAAGCCCTTGGCGAAGGATTGCGGTGATCGGCATTCTGTTTTAAAAGGTACGCGTTTTGTCAGGGTCACATGTGCAATGCTCAATATATTATCGTATCTATTTGTTGATCGAACAGGTAACTGGTGGAAAGTGACGGTGCTTGTAATACATAACATGGCATAACTTCAATCTCGTCAGCCAGTTGGACATTTTTAAGTCATTACGAATTACGTAACGTTTTTAAGTAGGTCCTACAATCAGACGACATGAGATTAAGGATCCCCCCAGAGGGATGACGCAGTGGAAAAGGGGGGGGTGGGGTGGTGTTGGGTTGGAATGGGAAGCTATGTAGGGGAAGAGACAGTGAGCTATTAGGGGATGTGTTGGTGGGGATGGGGGGGATATGTAGAGTCTGTGGGTGGAAGGGAACCGACAACACTGTCCGATATTTAATAACAGGATTTAAGTCAATATTAATTTATTTATTAAAAACAACCGTCAAAAAAATTGACCGGCGGGAACAACTAAAAAAAAAAATTGAACACACAAACATAAAATAACAAAAAAAATTACTACTCAAGGAAGCGGTGAGGAGCCTGAAATTTCTGGGGGGTAAAAGGTGAAATCATTTTAGGGAGTGTACAATTCTTATTTGATCTAGTTTGAATTCATCAGAATTTATATGATTTAAATAAACAAAAAAACAAAAAAACCGAAAATTAAAAAAAAAAATTTCATTGCAAAATCACTGGAGCTCATCCCGGAGTCGCGGTCGGTAAGGACACAATACAAGTAGGCCCGACATCTATCCCATCTCGATTTACATGATTTAAGTTTCAAAAATTTCTTACTTTATTAAAACAGTGTAATTGAACACAATCTTATTCTGGAAATATATGAAGTTTTATTTTCTTTAAAACCTATAATACCTGGCACAGATTTGGAAGGCCATTACGACGTGTTGACTTATACAGCCGCCGTTATTCATCGAACGCAGTTGGTATAACCAGGTTTTTATAACTTTCAGATACCACATGTTATTACATTAACTTCCCTAACCAAAGCCATTCTAATCATGCCGATATAGGGACGAGTTTCCGTTATAGCAATTGCATACAATCGATTACCCTTGTAATTTTTGCTCCTATTGTGGTGTCAAATTAGTCTTACAAAAAATATCGAGAGATTAGCCCGCGCATAACCGGTGTACTCTCCGCGAACTGTCACAAGTGGTAAGAAATAATGTCTTCCTCGCAAATGTTTTCGTAGCTCCTTCCGCGCAAAACCCTTGCAATTCCCGCTATGTTTTCATAGCGGATTTTGCGAGGCTCGGGCCAAAAATCGCGCACTTCCCGCGAAACTTCCCTCGCATTCCTTAAAACTTTATTGACCTGTACTGTAACCAATTTTCCGGATCCTGAATTTTGTGACAAAGTTGTGATTTTTCTATATGAAGGGCAATCTGTATTGAGCTTAGCTATGGCTCACAACAGTGATTAGTATGTTGGACATCATTATGTACATGCAAAAAAAAACGATTGTTTGAAAGAAAATTGAGGGCGCGCTCATCTGAAATCTCTGAGTCAGCCTTGAATGAACAATTCTTTCTTACCAGGTTGGTAACAGAAGCAGTATCAGAGGCTTCTTCTGCAGGTCAGGAAATGGATCAGAGGTATCCCACTGACTCAACCCCTCCCCGGGGGTGCCACCCCTGTTATGCTGTTTTGTGTCCATGACACCCATGATACACATATCACAACATTATAGACAATGGACTACGAGTTGCATCCCTGCATAAGTGTGGACAAGTTTTTGTGTACTGGTAGAGGTAGGATATTGTTGTACAATCACATGTCCTACATAAGTCACACGGGGCGTTTTCTGTAACCTGACCCATCGACACACTTTTTTTTCTGACACCCTTATAATTTTGGAAACCTTCATGGAATAAACTGTCTTTAATCTGTTAAGGGTTTCCGAATTCAGAACTTGTGTCAGAAAAAAATGTGTCAGATGGGTCAGGTTACAGAAACTCCCAGTCATATGTCCTTCCAAACCAGTTACCTTTGTTGACATGCAAAATGGCCCTCTTTTGGTGTTTTTTGAATGTGCGCACTTGCTTGCCATTTTAGATCCGATGCGTGTGCAGCAGAATTTTGCACGTTTACCCTGCTGGAATAATTGTTAGTTTTCTTATAATTAGTTTCTCTTTGCTCTTGGAAGCATCTTCAATGTGTACATAACTTTCTGCATAATACTGGATTAGAGCAATGATTTTGGTGAAATGTAACTTAAAGTTTTTCATACTAAGCGGAATAATTATCCATTGTTTTTTTTTTTTTTTTTTTTTTTTTTTTTTTTTAAAGGTGCGTGTTCCATCGTCTTGGACCCCCCCCCTGATTTTACCGAATAGTATCAATTTTTGATATCAGATTAAAGGACTTTTTCTCATTGTTCGTCCTGAAAATTTTAGCTCTCACTCGTGTATCAAGATATAACAAAAAACTGTCATTTTAGTGGTAACCATCAATATTCGCACGTATTGAATACCGGCTTTGCAATATGCATATTGCTTCTACCATGCATCAAAACAGCAAGTTAGTTTCCCACGGAACTTGACGGGACCGTATGTTGCAGTGCCAGCTCTAATATCAAGTTAGAGAGCACATAGACATAAATTGGAACACACCTTTAAATGTGTGTTCACACATACAAAATACATGAAAGTCATTGTCCCATTCACTTGTAATTGCGTAAGTTTGAAATAATCCCCTGGGCCGGTAGGGCCTACTATAGCGAAAGAGGTCAACCTGGCCTCTAATTCCGGTATGCGACCTACCTAAATAAAAAGGCCAACTCACCCAATAAGACCACCTGGATCAAACCAGAAATCAATAGACTTACAATAATAAAGCTCATACACACTCTACTGCTTATCGATTGATCATGGTTTGGGTTGGGTTGGGTTTTGAAACAAACATAAGCAGCTTATACATATACAGAATGTGGGTAGGTAGGCATACCGGAATTAGAGGCCAGGTAAACTCATTCGGCAACTAATTATAGTTCTTTTTTTAGCTAGAAAAATTAAATAAATGCTTTTAATTCATTAGGATATTTCTTATCAGGACACAAATTGCATTCAAATGTTCCAAACAAGCCTATCTTAGGTCGTGTTTTTGAGATGGTTTACCAAAGGACCGCAGTCAGTTGGAAGCCATCTCAAAACCAATAACTTAAATTATAACAGAATCTATACCGGAGTTGAAAAGGTTTAAAGTGAATTAGGGGTTCATTCACCGGATTTGGGGGTAATAATGCTTCTTTATGCCCAAGAGCTTTAGCCCTAAGGCATAAACAGCATACTGTTCATGTCCACCTTACTTTCTGCTATTATAGGCGGGTTTAAATGAAAAACCTTCATGTGACCGTAAAGATGAGTATGGACACAATGTTTGTTTCTGCAAAATGAATAGATTGGGTTGTGTATAATAGATCTGTCTCCGGGTGCCACCTGGGCATCCTTGCGCATTTTGAGAACTCCAAGATGGCGTCGCCATCAATGATCATTATCTATTCACCTTATATTATCAACTATCGTAGGTTACTAGAATGAGATATTATAGGACCCATGAACAAGTGTATGGCACTTGTAACATAAGTCATACTTCCAATTCAAAATGGAAGCAAATCCATAAGTTAAAATATGCCCTATAACATCAAATACCTGCGATAAAAATAGACAATAAGTACTTAGGTTATGTTGTTAGACACAATTTAAATGATTTTATTTCTGAGAACTTTATTGTAACAGACGTCAACATATGGCAGCCAAACCGTGAACATCTCCCACAAATACTTGGGGCACAAATTTCTAATGTATATTGCAGCTTCAAATCGCAATCAATGTGTCAATGACCATTAGATTAAATGTACCTTTGACCTCAACCATGTACAAATATAAAAAAAATATTTCATTTTTTTTTAAATGCGCCAAAATCGAAATACACTACTATGGTGCAAGGTTGTCAAAAATACCATAGGAATTACAGTGTTTTTTTGTGTTTGTTTTTTTTTCACATATATTGGCACTCAATTATAATTTGGACCCATTTTTATTTACGAGATTTACCTGTAATCACTTGGTTATGATCATAGGTACCTGTCTAATTGTTTCATCAAATCGACACAATACTTTTATATACTTTAAGGATATTTAGACATTGTGTCCAAGTATTTTTTGAAAGATCTTCACGTTTTTGGCTGCCATATTGATTGACTTCATGTTACACTTAAAAGCCTCAGAAATACATTTTATTGTGTCTAACCACATAATCTAAGTACTATCATGTTTATTTTTTATCGCATGATTTGCTGTTCTAAGGCATATTTTAAAATATTAGATTGGCTTCCATTTTTGAAGTGTGAAGTCCATGGCATTGTTCATTGGGTCCTATCGTATATCTAGTAACTCCATCGTTTGGGGGGGGATAATATCAGGTTGAATGATACTATCATTTATGGCGACGCCAATCTTGGATTTCTCAAAATGCGCAAGGATGCCCAGGTTGGCACCCGGCAGATCTTATTCTATACACCCTTATCTATCACATTCAACAAAATTGGTGTCCATACTCCAATTTATGGTCAGGCATAAGTTGGACCTGGCGTGACCTGACTTTACTTGCAATATAAATTAAATATCAAATTCAATGTTTTTGTGTCGCCCTAAGGCAGGAAGACACTAGGGATCACTTTGTCCACTGTAGTTGTTTTGATGTCCTGTTGATGTCGTTGATGACTGTTGTTGTGAAAAAGGGTTAACATTTGCCTCTAATATCCACATACGTTGAATGGATTTAAAAACCAAACGTGGTCACCGGTGCAAACATGCATCCCCATTGTTGATGAGGTCAAGGTCACATACTGAGTCCAAGGTCATGTGAGTCAAGTTGAAAATAGGCTGAAAATTTAAAATTGACCTCATTTGAAAGTTGAAGTTCATTGGAAAACCAAACTAAGTCAGAGGTGCAACATGTGATCCTCATTTGTGGATGAGGTCAAGGTCAAATACCAAGGTCAACAGGGTCACTTACCAAGGTCAAAGGTCACATACAAGGTCAAAGGTCATGTGAGGTCCAGTTGTAAAATGCAAAATACATAAATTCCAAACAATAAAAAAAATAAAAAGTTGAAGTTCAATTGGAACCCAACTTGGTATGGGGTACATGCAAGACCTCATTTGTTATGAGTCACGGTCACATATCAGGTCAAAGTGATGTGAGGCCACATTCACAACCGCGACAGCAGGAGACACAAGCGGTCCGAGGACCCGATTGTATTTTTTTTATAAAACCCTATCGGCATAGTCATGGCAAGCCACGCATAAACGCTTGCTTTCCATAACAAGTGTGTGTATGACCAACGTGTATGCGGTTATTTCTCATCAAGATTCAAGAACTAAAATATAGTTGAATTTGAGTATGACATCATGTTGGGACTCTACGCATGCTTGAATTTGTACTCTGCTTAGAAACAAATTGCTTATATTTGCCTCTTGTTGGAGAGAAAAACGACTGCATTATAGAAAATTAATGTTCCTTTTAAAACATTTTGATTCAGTATTAATAGACTCTGGTTCCAGATATGGAAGTTGATTACACAAAAGGAATATGCATATATTTTTTCTTGGAGAAATATGTAATTTGAAAACAGCATTTGAGGGTTAAGGAGAAAACTGGAAAAAAGTTATATTTTAGATAAAACAAGTGTTTGTGCAACAATGAGTTTTCTTTAATGGTATGAAGTCTACCACCTTTCATTACAGTAACAATGATGGATCATACATTGGATATAGCATGATATAACCTCTGAGGAACCAATCAAATCAGAGCTTCTAAATATCTATGTACCTTTCACAGCTGCTCTTACAATGTCACTAATTGGCTATAGATCATATTACCAGTGAGTAACCAATCAATTTGTCGGTTTAATTTAGAGATAAAGCAGGGGTTCTCAATATTTTGGCCGCGGGCCATTAGTGGGCCATATACTGTTCAAGATTAAGCTCGCGGCCAGATGCACCCTCTTTGGCTAGTTTGCTGTATATTTCAACACTGTTCAAGGGCCAACACCAAAGAGGATCTGGCCCGCGGCCGCCTGTTGAGAACCCCTGGAATAAAGGTATATTTTGGGAACCCGCATTTCTCTTACGACGAATTGGACACCCAAGGGCATTCGTAAAGCTGCTACCTGAAGGAAGTGCACTTTGTGATAAAAGAATGACCTTTTCAGAGTTGTTCTACATAACATAGGATTTTCTAGACATGGAGACATTTAGATTTATCCCTAAAGTCTGTTAGAGGGCGCTTTCAAAATGACCGCCAAAACTCCATCATATGGCGTGTTGTTGGGGTTAAAAGTACTTAAGAGATGCAATAATTTATTGAGTTGTTTTTGTTAACAAAATCAAAAACACCAAAAAACATAACAAAACAATTGATAAAACAACTACAAAGTAGAGGGAAACTTTCCCAAAATGGCCGCCAATCTACTAATGAACATGGGGAAACGTTACAAGTAGGCAATACCAAGTTAAATCAATTTTGAATAATTTATGATGGTGTAGCATTGAAGGGAATTCTTGAAAAAACACAAGTTTTGATAGAGGGCACTTTTCAAACATGGCCAACAAATCCCATTAAAGTATACGCGCTGAGACTTAAAGATATTTTTTTTTTTCCTTGTGCCTATTTTTAAAGGGTAGTTATGACCCGACACAAAACTACTATGGGGCAATTTAGCTCGCATTTCAGAATAAACAATATATTCACCTGCCGCCATCTAGTACAAGTACCAAAGCACAAAATACCACTGTATTATACCATAATGTAGAGTAGGTAAATATATTGTAATGCAAATGTCTTGCTGTTAAAAATAACATTGATATTGCAAGGTTCTATAAGAGGTCAATGATCTCATATTATCATCCAATGTAGTACTTTTAATTATTGTATTAGGCCATTCTAAAAATCTTGTATTTTGCCGGTGAGCCAACCATTCTTAATTAAGTCTTAGGTAGTCCAGAAGTTACAGCTGATTAGGAATAGATAAGCTAATTACGAACAGCTTCTCTCCGTTAGAATGATTTACCTGTCCCGCCATGCAAAACATCAGTACCAGTTATAACACCATAAATGTGTCCTGATCTAGAGTTAGTAATGTTGAATCAGGAACTGCCTCCATCTTCTAGTTGAACGATTACCTGTCTCTAACATGGTAAAGCATCATTACCCGCTTTACCCAACCACATTATAGCCCTACATATAGAGACTTCAGTGTAGCTAGAATAAGACTGAGTACCCTTATGTAGATAGAAAGTTCTATTCATTCACGTATGGGAAAACAGTTACTTCTAGGTACCCATCCGCGTAAAGTCCCGCAGAAGGACAATCCTTCTGCTAGCAACTAGCGATAGATAAATTAGAGTGGGAAGTGCTTTCCTTCCATTATTTACTTGAGCCATCTTTGCGGCATGTCCAACACGTCACATTCAGTAAAACTGATGCTACACCTTTACCAAAGTACAGTAAAACAAAGTACTGTTACTACATTGGGATCTGTTTACTTTGTTAGAATCAAACTAGTGAAGCATTACAGTACCAGCTAAACCAAGCAAGGCACACATAGGTAGTGGATATGAATCATTAGCTAGTGTTATGACGTTCGTGGACGCCTAAGGTCAGAAATACCTTTCAAACCACAAATAATGAGCCTTGTGCACAAGTGATCTAATTTTAACAAGATTTTAATGATTTGTAATTGGTTCAAGAATTTGGTATGTCCAAAACATTACATAAAGCAAAATTACACAATTACACACAATTTAACAGATGATACCTAATGTCCCCAGAAGTCCATTAAGTCCAAAAGAAGTGTTGAAGTTCAACGATGAGATGTCCTCTCAGCGAAGATCTCCCAAAAGGCAGCGCACCGAGTTCTAAAAACTCCTCAGGTAATATATTCCAAGGGAATCTTCCCAGTCCTGAAAGGTATCTTGTCCAGCAGTTCAGACGACAAGGTTAAATTAAGTCCCTCGACGATAATAATCCACAGTAATCAGTCCAAGATAATCACCAGGATTTCTATCTGTCCACCATTGGATCTTATTGATTCCAGCACTTCGGCTTCAAAGACGACAGTAGATAAATTACAGCACTCGCTCACATGGAATTATATGTCCTGGCACTTTACAGGTATGCTCCTCAAGGCAGAGTAAACTAGCTATATTCTAGCCACTGTTATACTAAGTGGATGCTGGCCGAGTGTCTTTCCAGTGATAGTATTTTAACTACTCACAGATAGATTCCCCTTTCAACAATATTCATTACATCTCCTCATGCATTAAACATAACCTTAATAGCTGACCAATCGGAATTCATCACCCAAATACGTCACTTCATTAATATATACCTTCTGGGGGAATTCCCCGATCTTGAAATGTTTGACTTTTAAAGATAAAACAAAGCTTTCTAAGTTAGCATCCTGGGGAATTCCCCACTTCCCCTATTGTGCAAATCTAAACGGTGCACGGCAAAAAAAAATCAGGGATCCCCTTTCTCTTTTTATAGAAAAAAAGTGCTTTCAGGTGAGAAGAAATTTTTTTCTCAAATACAAATGAGAAATAATTTTACAAGTTTAATCCGAAAAATGGAGGCCATAACAATAGTCATTATTCAGTTCAGGTTATGGTGATGGTTAGTGCCACAATGATGAAGCACAAAGCCAGGCTTTCATAAAATAGTGTTGTTTGAATTCAAACCAAACAATAGCTGAGCGGACAACAGAAGAAGGCGAATGTAGATGCTGGCACATCATAGGGAGTACACACAAATTGTAGCCCCACAGTGGCCTCAAAGAGCCAATATACCTCTTCTGTGATGGAGCCAGCCGGGGCAGAAGTACTCCACAAGATTACACTGTCTGAAATTGAATTGGGGTCCGGAAATGTAACAAGAGAACTTCAAGACGTTGCCACGGCCAAATTGAACGGGAGGACATGATTGCTTTGGAAGCTAAGTACCGTCGCAGTTGTCTCGTTAAGTCTACAATAAAGCAAAGAGCTGCAGAAATGATGGTCGAGACAATGAAGATGCCCATCTAAACGACATTGCATTTTGCAGGAGGATTGTTGCCTAAATGGCGAGTTCCGCCAGGAAGAAAGTTGGTTTCCCCTGTATTTCAGTATATCATCACAATACCCAACCAACAAGCCTGCTGACAACCCAAGAAACTACTGCCCAATATCACTATGTGTGTTTCCTTCAAACTCCTTGAGAGGCTGATCTGGCTCGGCTGGAGCCAGCTAGATCCCATCTGCCTGATGAAAAAGCAGATTTCGCCGTTGCCGGAGGCACTGTCCATCGGATTGTAAAACTAATAAATGATATTGAGGAGAGCTTAATACTGTTGTAAGGCATGCGTCATCTGGTCATCCTTACTGCAGCATATGATACCTTGTGGCACCAGGGCAGACACTTAAGCTTCTCAGGACTATCTCGGATCATCCAACCTGTGTAAAATTCATATTAACATGCGTGCAAACCGGAGCTTGGTCCTCAAGGACCAGGATGGGAAGACAGTCGAGGAACGGAGTCCCAAATGATCAGTTTGGCTCCCATGATGTTCAACTTGCATATCAGCGATTACCTCAAACAAAAATATAGACAATATATGGCTACGCCGACGATCTTGCTCGTCTTCACTCAGAGAGAAGCTGGCCCTACTTGGCAGCTATGCTCAAGACCTGTAGGACTCAAGCTGAGTCAAGCCAAACTTCCGTTACTACATTCATCTGAACACCAAAGAGGCTCATCGTCAGCTTCAAGTGGAGCGACTCTGCCACACAATCCTCACCAATCTATCTGGTGAGTGAAGCCAGAATTGGCAGCTCACTTATCGGCAGCATCTCGAATTGGTACGTGCAAAGGGAGCTTCGAGAATAACCTCCTGTGCCGCCTTGCTGGATCTTCCTGGGTTGCAAGCACATCCATCCTATGCACCATGCCACCCCAAGATGGTGCAATAGCTCTCACAACTACCAACGCATTTGAAGACTATTGCTCATGGTCATAACCTGTAGTCTAAAAGGTCTATACTCGAGTGATTTGATCGCACGGTGATACTTTGCATGGGAATGAAGCCAGAGAGCAGCTGTTCACTGGAACAGAACATCAAACGGTCCAGCTACCAAGCCAATTGTTGGAACCAGGCTCTTAGTCGTGATCCTAAGCTCCAAATCCTCCGACTGGGGTTGGAAAACGGACAGCGCAGTATGGCAACCACTCGGGACAAGATTCCAGAAGCATCAAAATATGGGATGAACTAATTTGCATGCTGTGTTACATCGAAAGTGTTGTAACAACTGAAGTGTCTAAGGCTGCTCCGAATTGCACTGACTTGTGTTGATTGTCGGAAACAGTGTGAAAACATAGTTATCTGAGTGCAAAGCTTGTCATCAAAATATGTACAATGTGAATTATGTAGTTACTTTTAAGGTGTGCGCTGCCTATGGCAATTACTGCATGTCACCAACCACCGTGTACTAACCCATAGAATTATAATTTAAAACAGCGGCACACAGTTGATTGATGTAATTCAGCCTATAAACCATTGCCATCACAACAGCCCATCATCTTCTGTAAGTAATCCGGCTTAATTTTGTGGTCAATTTGGGATAAATCAAGGCAATATTAAGGACCTATTACGTCATGTGAGGTTTATCCAAGTCCAATTGTGGCTGATTGTGGCATACAAATTGGACAGATGAATTCCTAGCTATAAATATGGTAAAACAGCTTCATAGGGTGCTTGATATGATTTCCTAAATATGATTCTCCATTAGACAAGGGTTATGAACTGGAAAAATAAGGTATATGGGGTGAAGGTACCCTTAAAAAAATACAATTGGTCGGACATGTACAAACATGAATTTTGTATGACATGTCATGACATGACATGACAGGGTAACAGAATAGATTTTTTTTTTTCCTTAATTTTATTACATGTGATACGAAAATCAGCATTTTCGATTAATTAAAAAAGTCATTGACCTCTACCAGTCCCCAGGGGTCAAATCTAAATGGCTCCTGTCTGGAAAACATGTTTGGGGTATGTACACAACTGTGGAAAACGTGGAAACGTCATGCTTTTATCAAAAAAATGCACAATCCTTCCATTATGAGAGTTAAGCAGTTACACTAATACCATTATTTTAAGTGGAAGAACGAGGCCGGAGTTCCAAGTTCTTCCACGCAAAAATAATGGTGGCGGTGTCAATCGTTGTAAAGAGAGTAACGGTTCCCAAAATAATACCCTTTTTCTCATTCTTAAACAGCTTTACATTATTCATCTTTACCCCAATTTCACAATACTTTATGGCTGAAATACAACAAGAAAAGGACTGCCACCACCAGGGACAACAATCGAACAACCCGTTGAACGAACTGGTCATACGCAACGTAGATGGCACTTTGCGGGCTGCGAAGTCGCAAAATGCGGTATGATGGAGTGTTCCCTCAAAATAACGTCGATACGCAGCGTTGTACTACCTGGGTTCATTTGTCAAATGAACCTGGGCCCATGAAAGTGCTTACATTCTCACAGGTGTTGATAATTGTATATTAATAGGAAAAATCTATCGACAGGTGCTAACTGAGGTATACATGTGTGACTCCATTAAATAATGTTTTTTGCTTTATTCTGTCATGGCTTATGTGTCTAATTTTTGCTACATGTGTGTCTAATTTTTGCTACATGTGTGTCTAATTTTTGCTACATGTGTGTCTAATTTTTGCTACATGTGTGTCTAATTTTTGCTACATGTGTGTCTAATTTTGCTGTGTGTCTAATTTTTGCTACATTGTGTGTATAATTTTACAAAAGAAAAGTCACACAAGTATACCCTTTTAAACTGTCGGGTCCATCTGTCTGTTGTCTTATGCCATTATTATCAGAGAATCACGATTCTTCCTACCCGCTTCAAATTTGGTGGGTGGGTGTTTTGTGTAACTGAGACCGAACCAGAACAAGTTGGCATTTCCCAAATTTGGTTACGTTATGTCAGTATAGAAATTAGGGTAAAAATATTATATTACATTTGTTTTGTTCAGCACACTGAAAAATTTGAAAGCAGGGATCACATTCTGCAAGAATTGGAGAGGTTTGGTGGGATTTGTGATTGCCAATCGTCAAGGTAAAGGACAGATTCCTTGTTGTATTCCTTCATGGATCATTATTTTGCATGATCCAGCTTTGAATGTCAAGGCCAAGTGCTTCATTTGTTGATATATGGTACAACCACACCTTAATAGTATTGAATAAACCTTATCTTTGACATGTGAATGAAAGAAGTAATTGTTTAGTAGAGATGAAGAACATTTGTGAAGCTTCTAAAATGGGTCCTAAAAACAAGTTTTCCAATATAAGCAGTAGAAGTGCAATGGAAGGCTGTTGTAGCCTTGCATAAGGCCAAGAAAAAAACGAGTGTGTCTCTCATGAGACCGCGCGCATTAGGTTAAAATTCCTTTTTGACCGCATAATTTTTGTTTTTTTTTAGGTTTTCGCACTTTATTTTTGGGAAAAAATTTCAGAAAAAAAAATAAAAAATTGGCCGCTAAGCGGCCGAAAAATATGAAAAAAAGTGTAATTTTTTAGTTTTTTGAAAAAAAAAACGCAGTTCGCATAGTCATTTTTCTAAAAAAAAAAAACATTTCGCATTGGGTTTTCACATTTCTTCGAGACAAACTTGTTTTGTTTTTTGCCTAACTTTATCGGTATTATACCTTGTATAGAAAGAAAACTGTGAATGCGATATCCCAGAACACCTCTGGCAGCTAACAATTGGCTATATGTCAATAGAATGATATGTCCGATAAGGGATGCCTACATATATTAGGACTTAGTCTAGTAATTTGTTATCTATTGAACAAAGTGTCTGCCATATCATCTCTTAAAATGCTAATAAGAGTTGATGAGTTTACAGCTTGTTGTTGAAAAGTCTTATTTATTATAATCAAACTCAAAAAAGAGTTCGAGTCAATCCCAAGATGCACCAGTTTTGGGAAATTCCACCCCACAACAAGGTCATGTGATCCCACAAAATCTATTCTTAACACATAAAAATCACGCTTTACACTTATTTGCCACTAGGTGCTAGTCTTTACAGAGACAGAGGAGAGATTTTTTTAGGATACAATTTCTTCAAATTTCACTGGATTGGTTGTAGACCACCTACCGAGAACGTTTTCGAATGTTTATTGGCAAACAGGTGCAACAAGAAAACCGCAAACCTTGTTTTGAACTTGCAATTGCCTGCTATCGTAAGCGCTCCCCATAGAATACATGCTTTGACTTTATGTCGTGCATTACAGAAACTACTAAATCTCATCTTATTACATAAAGACGGCGTATTCGGCTTTAATTCCACTTCAGGGTTATCTAAATATTGGCAGCATTCCAAATATGTAAAAACCTAGTCTAAAAAATTGGGGCGCTTCTTTCTGGAAATCTCCTCATGTCTCTTAAGGAATTTATGCATGGATCATGAAATGTCTTGTGTTAACGACAGAAATTACAGCACGGAGACCTAATGGACCGTGGGAAACAGGCAACTGCTCATAACCCAAACCTGCAAAGATCGGGATCAACTCAAAGGTTGTGAATAAGCTTTCTCCAGGATACTATTGAACCACAAATAGAACAAGAGGTGCATGGATCTGAATGCACCTTTAATATACACACCCCTGATATGGGAAGATTCTTTCCATAAATTTTTTTCTGATTGGTTACACTAGTGACATTCCTCTGCAGCTGCTTATATCAGTTGTCAAAATTATGTCACCACTACTTAAAATTGTTCAAAATATTTTTCCCTCTAGGGATACCATGATATATGGCGTATCAGCAGACACCAAAGGTCTTCCTGAAGTTGTCCAGCTTCTTGCAGATGTTGTATTTAAACCCAAAATTACAGATGCGGAGGTAAGCAATGTCTTGGTAGATTTATTGGATAGACTGATCTCATTGTGTGTGTGTGACTATTTCAATAAATTAAGGATTATGAGTTTAGGAAGTTAGGGATTAAAGTAGGGTCCGGGTGAAAGTGGGGAGCTAGGGTCAGATGTAGGGTTAGAGTTTGGTATAGGTGCAGAATGACTAAAAATATTAAATGGCCAAACTTGATTCCTTTTGCATCAGTAAAATAATATTGTTGTCAGCTTTGTATAATAAATGTAAATTCAGTGTTGTTACTACACTTTCGATTTTTTACAGTTGGAGGATGCGAGGATAGCTATCAACTTTGAGTTGGAGGATCTTGGTATGAGACCTGAACCAGAACCAATCCTAACAGAAATGATACATTCTGTGAGTATTTTTTGTCCCTCAGCTGATAGCGATTTAATCATGTTCCTGTTTGTAAAATTCTGACAGGGTCCATGCTAATCAAAATTTTCTGTAGAAACAAAAAAATTATTTCTTACTTGCCTTTTCACTGGGCATGGGGTGAAAAATGCCCTCTTTTTAAAAAAAATGTCATTTTTTTCATGAAAATTGCCAAATTTTTTTATTTTAAGGATATAATTTGTATTGGATAGGCTATTAGAGTATTTCAAGTGTATGAAAGGTAATTAAATATTGATGATGATCAAACTGTAATTGAGTGCATGTGAATCACAAATATAGGTAAAAGAGGTGGTGAAAATATGGTGTTACCATTATTATCATGTTTATGATCATGTTTATGGGTTTTTTGGTTTTTCAAATGTTGTGGAATTTCTGTTACACTTCATTAACCCTATGTATTTGGTGATCCTGATGGTGGGTTCTTGGAATTTGGGTGGATACCCATGCTCATTAAAAAAGACAAGGTGGGATTATGGCACTTCATTAGGGGTGTCAAATATGCAATCTCATCTATTATCCCTAGGGGTGTCAAATCCACTTAAGTGTATCACTGATTCAGTAATAAAAATAGGATTATATACCAAAACATGTATGGTAAGAG
>JAMKCH010038309.1:0-72957 GCA_023653785.1 Ophioderma brevispina | reverse complement strand
CAAGAGTTATTTAGTTATTTTCTGGCCTAATTTATAGTATCCGACAAGAATTTAATTGAGTGGCCTTGTGAATGTCATTTGGCCTTATAAAAGTTCGTTTTTTTTCAAATGACGTGACTCGAAAGGTGGCTCTCTAAATTTCGAGTCACGGTTATTGACACTTAGGCTCAAGAGTTATTTAGTTATTTTCTGCCTAATTTGTAGAATTTAACCAAGAAGTATAGGGGTGTCGTGAATGTTATTGTCCTTTAGAAAAGGTTCCGTTTTCTTAAAAATACGTGACTCGAAATTGGGTCTAAACTCGATCACGTTTATAAACGCTTAGGGGCAGAGTTATTTAGTTTTTCTGGCCTAATTTATAGTATTTAGATCAAGAAGAAGTATTATTGTATATAAAACGTGACTCGAAATTGGGCTAATTTTGATTCGAAATTCGAAATTCATGACTCGAAACTCTAAATTTTTTACTCGAAACTCGATACTTTTGACTCGAAAACTCGACCAATTTGACTCGAAACTCGATAATTTGAATCGAAACTCGAAATGCGTCGTGACTCGAAACTCGAAATAAGTGACTCGAAACTCGAAAAATTGACTCGAAACTCGATTAAATTTTGACTCGAAACTGGAAAAATTCTTGACTCGAAACTCGACAATTTTGACCGAAACTCGAAATTCGTGACTCGGATACTCGAAAATTTTGACTCGAAACTCGAAATCGTGACTCGAAACTCGAACTCGTGACACTCGAAAAACTCGAAATTCGTGACTCGATACTCGAAAAATTTTGACTCGAAACTCGAAATTCGTGACTCGAAACTTGAAATTCGTGACTCGATACTCGAAAAGTTTGACTCGAAACGCGAAATTCGTCGACTCGAAATTCGAAAATTAGTGATCGATACTCGAAAAAATTTTGACTCGAAACTCGAATTCGTTGACTCGAACTCGAAATTCGTGACTCGAGACTCGAAACTTTTGACTCGGAAACTCGGAATTCGTGACTCGAAACTCGAAATTCGTTGACTCGATACTCGAAAAATTTTGACTCGAAACTCGAAAAAATTTTGACTCGAAACTCGAAATTCGTGACTCGATAATCGAAATTTTGACTCGATACTCGGAAAATTTTGACTCGAAACTCGAAATCGTGACTGAATCGAAAATTTTGACTCGAAACTCGAAATCGTGACTCGAATCTCGAAAATTTTGACTCGAAACTCGAAATTTTTGACTCGAGACTCGAGACTCGAAAGATAAGCAACACACAACTGGATATAGGGTTAGATCTATAGTACGTTGGTTGCTTCAATGCTCTTCCGTGAGGGGGCTACTCATCAATTGTGTAATAGCAATGTCCAATGTGACACCACTTAGTTTGTGTTACTACAAATAATAACAACAACAACCAATAATAATAATAATAATAATAAAAATAATAACTGCAGATACAAAGGGATACGTTAGGGGGGAAACGATATTTCGCCCTAAGAGCGTTTGAGTGAATAACAAAAAGCCAATTTCGCCTAACGTAGGGGATAGTAATAATAATAATACATCAAAAGCATAGGCCTATATGGCGCTCTACAGAGGAACACAGCGCCTTAGATCAACTATAATTCGTCTTTTTTTATTGTAACACGTGTGACAAATTCCATGCAAAAATGAACACCATTGTTATTTTGTAAAATATTCTAGAAGCTTTTCACCTCTAGTTTATAAGAATGTGTGAAGCGAAATATTGCTTAGGGGTTACTGCATTCCAGGAGAAGCTTTAGCCATTCTAACAATTCACATGTGAATATCAATTCAAAAATGGTAGTTTGCTCTCATACTATTTACTCATTTGTATTGTTTTATTTCTATGTTTTTTGTGTTCAAGTGCCATCAAACCATCCATCCAAGTATGAAATGTGATTTTGTTGCTGGATTCGTTTAACATTAATTAAGCAATATTGGCTACCATATTACAAATACAATATTTATACCGATGTTTTGCCAGCTTTATTCCCAAAATGGAAGAAAGAACAACGTCTTCATCTGTCAGAGCATTTCTATTTATTACACTGCATTGTAACAATCACCTGCCATTAATTCTAGCTTGTCATTCTTCTTCAAGCGGTATTGATATACTTATTGACACCATGGGTTTGCACAAGAGTTATAATGCATGAGAATGTATTAAACAAGCTTGAATGTTCTGCCATCGAACTGTTTCTGTTATGTTGTTTTTTTGTAGTAGAAGACTATTAATGCATTTCTCTGAACTAGCTACAAAAACATTCCTCAATAAGGACAATTCATATGGAATTCATATGGAATGCTAATTTGGGTAATTTTTAACATCAATTATCGAAAAAAGTTAGTGCGGATGTGCATTTATAATCTAGGTAAGATTATCTAAATTTATATGATTTTCTGCCGTGTGTTACCTTAACACTTAAGTGCCAAGCTAAAAAAAATTCCGTTAGGCCCCAGGGGGGGGGGGGTGTCCTAGGGACCCAACCCAGATATAACCACTTCCCGTGGGAGTTTGATCATGACATTCTACACAACAAATAAATGGGTGCGGTCACATAAGAACCACTACCCACATAAAAATGAAAATCCGACCTTTGACCTATGACATAGGGCCAATTGAAATTGTCCTCTTCGAAAAAACAGAGTGGGTCGAAAATTTCCATCCTCAGCAACTCCAATATAGGTTTTGAACCAAAATAAGTCATTATATATACTTAGAATAACCAATTAAAATAATCATGCAAAATATAGGCCAAATTTTTATACCCATCTTGTATTTTTCTCAGAACTTCAAAAGCGCCTTATTTTTCCCATAGACTTCCACAGTTATTAAGAGCACGGACATGACAAAATTAAAATGATGCTATCAGCATATAAAAGGTTATTGATACGTATGTACCTATCATGAATTATTACTTAATACATCCTCAGGTCTATTCTAAGCAAATAAAATCCAAGATTTTTACTTTAATTTTAATGAGTAAAATATCTTGATTTTTTCACTTCGTTAGTGCCCAAGGGGGGGGGGGGTTCCTAGGGACCAACCTCCTAATTATTTCTAATGAAGCCGTGGGCGGAATTTAAAATTTTCTTGTATTCAGGAGAAGCGTATTCATAAATCAGACAATAGCACAAAACAATCCTTGAAAAATTTTGATTGCGTAACGAGAAATCGCAAAAAAAGCAAATGTTGGTACTATGGAAACCCCCCTTGGGCACTTAAGTTGTTGAACACATTAAACAACCATTGTTGTTTTCACATGTATAAATGCCCCTAAAATTGAATGTTTGCACATAAATGAGGTGATTCCGTTTTTCTTTCACATTTGAATCTTGGCTCTGAGTAACACAACACAAAAAGAGTAAGCCCCTTCTAAACAACCGTTATGATTTCTAAATGTAGGACATATCAAAGTTCCTGATAGTTAATAATATTTCTATGATTTTAGGTAACTGTCGTCGTGAAAATGATTTACAACTGTTTATACCTCACGGCTGACGTGAGCACAGATCAAAAGACTAGAACGAGGCATTTTCAAAACTCACAATAGTATTATCATGACTTTATAGGTTCATTGACAAGGTTGAGTATTGTTCAGTAATGTGCGTGCCAACACACTTTTGGTAAACTATTTACATTACTTTCTTATTGCCACTTATCGAGGGTTGCAATGGTTTTGGGGTGTATAAAAAGTATAATAGGGCTGTGTTTTTGATATTAGAGTGAATCGGTGCGCATGGCTACAGAGCGCATCGCTCTGTAAGCCATGGCGCTATGGTCCAAGGGTATTAGTTTGATAGAGCTACTTTTGCAGGGGAAGTTTCTGGAGTTTTGAGTTATGCACAGGTAATTAACAGAAGCATGATGATGTGAACTCATATTTTTTTCTAATTTATCATGAATTACTAAGATCTTTTGACAAAGTTTAGATGGATTTTTTAATGTCACTGGGACGAGACTGCCATAGTGAAAGCAGTGCAGCTTTTCCACAAATTTACCGTTTGGAAATCCCATGTGCCCAAATCGAGCAGAGATCGTGTCCTACCATCCTGTACAGAACCACATGTATGTATCACATCTTGATGATACGTGTGACAACAGAGATACAGATTGCTGCTTTGCCGTATTGTAGTATAAACGTCCAGATCGTCTGAAATTGAATGCTGACCGGAACATCGAGGGGAGGAAATTCTTCTTCACCATGTGCTTGCGTTTAGATAGTGTTCTCTTCATAGACGACAACGCCAGTGCACACAGATCAAAACGTAACCCCTTATAGAGGTATATAAACGCATTCTTGGCTTGTGAGGATATCCAACAAAATGTATGTTCCACAAATGGGCCAGACATTAATCTCTCGAGCATCTTTTGGAACCACCTTAAAGGGCCAGGAATGAGATGATAAACCTTTTCCAAATCTTTTGTGTGGACAGTCCACTACATAAACAGTGCCAGAAACGAATACACTACCAGTGACATATGTGAACTAATCGATTATCAGTCGTATTCATTACTAGATTCAACACATCACACCAGTCACCTGGGCTTTTCTTTAACTCTCTGAAAAAATCAATGGCCCAACCTAATATTTAATGCCACTGGTCCCCCCTTCCTTGTAGACTGACACAAATCACTCAATTTCTATTTGCATTACCTGGAACCTTTACGGTTTTTGTTCACACAACCGTGTCAATGCAATTATGCTGGATGCCTAATGTATCACGTTTTTGAACTGTGCCTGTTTTTGTGTTGTGTTTTTATATTCAAATCGTATTAAAAAAATGGCAAGGAGAAATGACCACGTGAAATGGACTAACCATAAAGCAATTCAGGAAGAGTTTTTGACATTTAACCTAACATGTTGAGCGAAATTACACGGATCTGACACCAAATCAAAGGAAGAGAGATGGGCATTCCGAGTATGACTTGCTCGTTACGACCAGTGACAAGAGAGATTTTTTAGACAATTTTTTTCTCATAAATTTCTCTTGATCTGTTGCAGACCACCACCGAGGGACTTTTCGAAGGTGTACTGGACAAACAATTACAAATAAAACCGCAAAATTTGTTTTGAACTTACCCGCTATCGTAATCATAATCCTATGCAAAAACGGCTTTGATTTCCGCCGTGCACGAACAGAAAATAGCTAAATCATCATCTTATTACATAAAGATGGCGCATTCGACTTATTCACATCACTTCAGGTGATGCAGAGCCTGCGGATTACATACACAAAAATCCGTATTCTTAACACATAGACACCCCGATTTTCTGCTCATTTAGCCCACAAAGTATGAGTACTTTGGGGAATTTTTTTAGCAGCGTGATCATAGAATGTCTTGTAGTTCTTTAATTTTTGAACACTTTTATTCCTGACAAATACGACATTTGTTTTACAGTACAGTATAGGTACATTGAATGTAAACAATTGTATGGGATTGATTCAAAACACCCTCTTGGTGTGATCTAATGCATTGGTAGCATTCGAAAATACAAAAACATCCGGTTCGAACAAAAATGGGGGGCGTTTCTTTCTGGCCGTCGAATCATTTGAAGAATCTTTTATTTTTTCTGTAACTATGTTCATAATTGAAAAAAAAAATATTATGGTGATAAATGCCAAACCTAGAACGCACAGACACATTGTGTACCTCTAATCAGCTCCTCTTGTCGATAGAGGTATTTGTAAGTGTAACTATAAATGAATAGCAAGGTTTTATTACTATTTTTAACAGATACCATCTCTTAGGTGTGCACTGGGTTTCTCCACACTCAGCGTCACTCTGTCAGTGGGTGTATCATTACCACTATCTGTTGACTCAATCGATGCCGACAGATGTAGACTAGCAAATGACTATATAACAACTTTCCTCAGCGATGCCAAAAAAAAATGTAACAAATCGCGCCCCCCCCGATTTTTCAGCATCAAAGTCCATTTATGCCCTGTATACAAGGTTATTCAGTCCCACTTTATGATCCCAATCCCATTTCACTTAAGCGACACCTGTATCCCACTCTTCATCTACTCCTTCAGAATGTCCATCATGCATTTTTTGTGTAAGCCCTTGGTTTCCCCGCTTATGTCCGCCTACTGCCCCCAGTTTGTAGTTGTTGGTAACTCTGAATGGGTAGCTTAAGGTGAATTAGGGGTCTAAAGGGTCAGCTATGCTATGCCTGTACGTAGGGTTGCTGGTCGAACCCCTCAAACCACCAAAATGAGAAAGGTCCACTTTTTTGATGGTTCGAAATGTCTAAATACTACTATTATTTTAGATTATTTTGATCGAGTTTTTCTGGTGATGAGGTGTTTGAAAGCCCAAGATAGGGGTGGGGGTGGGTGGTGGTATGGTCTCACTTTATACGGCAAAAATCTGCGCACGCGGAGAGCCCAGGCCACCAAAATGTCCTACTTTCTTTCAATGTTTCATACCCCCAAATAATTTGGCGTATGTCTGTACGATTGGGTCAACTAAAAATAACAATGCTTCCGAAGGCATACCAAATAGTTCGCTCTGTCGGCAAGCGGCCCCGGGGTACAGTAGGACCCCTCCCGCGTGTATAGTTTAGGCATATCTATACGCATGTAAGAGAACTATTAGCTGAATTCTTAGCCCAAGTTTATCCATCAGCTCTTAATCTGTGTAAATCCCATTGACAGAAGTTGAAACGGCATAACTGCCGATATTTGCAAAAGTTGTTGATGGAAGTTTCTAGTTTTTGCAGGATAAGAAATTTTGACTTGGCTAATTTGATGACAACCAACAAATCACAGTTATTCAACTTTGCTTTATAAAGTAATAGGAAAAGAAATTAAAAGAAAATGACATTACAAAATAAATGAAAAATCTCATGTCAATGCAAGGAACAGTCTTTCTGGTGTGAGACAGATTACACTTAAACCAGGGTCTAAATTTAGAACCTAGTCTAACTCTTTTGTGAATAAGGGACCTAATAACGGTTTGGACATACAAATGTGGCGTGAGTAATCCTCTCATGAAGTAGTTGTCAATGATCCATCACGGCAACCGCCAACAAGCCCCGTGCCACTTTCAGGCCACCCAATGGTATCTCAGGTCTGATGAACGTTCATGGGTCACACCAAGTTCATGTACACATAGTTTTTGAATGTATATGGCTCATTGTTTATTATTGAAGACACTGGCAATGAAATACACTCTATCGATCAGCATGTTCATTTTATTCCTTTCTCTGCTTGGAATGTGTTCAAGTGTTAATATTTTTAGCGTGGACATGGCTTTCGTCCAATACACTACGCACGTACAACTGAACTTTATTTATTCTCGACCTAAAATCAGCTGTGATAACACCTGAAACTTTTCAAGCCAGCTATGGGGAATAGGCAATCGCTTTCTACAACGTCGCAGATAAATGAATCTAGCAGTGCTTATCCTCTGCATACTGGGCGGTTTAATTTATATCAACAGCGATATTATTTGCTCTGAATTCGATGTCGTATGATGTACATAACCAGGCTGTTACTATATTAAGGGAAAGTTTGAGAGACAATCTGGTTTATTATTTTGAAGAAATGTGCAACTTTTAGACTCGATATACCCCACAGTATTGAAGGTATGATTCATTATTGAGAGATCCTTAATCTCGAGCATTTTTTTCATCCTTTTTGATTCTAATGGCCTAATATGCTTGATATGGGTAGTTATATCTTAAGTCCCCCTCAGCATTTAAAGTGCTTTCAAATATTTCAATCTAAAGACATACGCATAGCCTTTGGATATTGTTCTTTGGTCTTTGAAATGGGTTGCAAACGGAACACCTGGGTGTAATAGTAGGTTCAGCGAGGAAAGTGCTTTCGCTCCCATTGTCATCCTTGGGCTTCAAGATAAGAAGCTATTTAGATGATTGCTCAGTTTGTAGGGCACGTTTTGTGTGTCAGTGCGGCTGCTGTCTAGTCTTCAAATGCCCTTTGTTCTGTTCAATTTACTTGTTTAATCTTCATATTTTTATATAACACCGAGGATAAAATCGCACAAGTGTTCCACGTTTCATTAAATTAATTGATTTGTTATAATCCAAATACCTGTTTAACGAAAACGAACATTCATTGTAGGATGAGAAATGATTTTTTTAAATGCTGCAGTATGTATGGGCGTTGAGCTTAAAGAAAGCAATGAAGAGTTTGATAAATGATGGGATAAGCTGCCCTATTCAATCGCTAAAGGCATATTGGCTTAAGGCGATAGGGTTCATAATTACAAAGAATAATGAGTTTGAATAACTTGATAACGTCATCTTTCGCTATTAAAAATGGCACTATTGGGATGTGATTTTGACCCTTTTTTAACGAAGCATATTTCGAAAAAGTGTTTAGAAGGTCTTTGCTTTGTTATCGGGTACTTAGGAAATAACGGCGATACGATTAGAAATCATGCGAAGCGATCTAGCGTAGTAGGAACAGAATTTTCATAATGTTTTATAGTCGTCTTAGAAAGTGCAGTGAATGAAGTATTTTTTTATTTTCATCTCTCTTAGAAGGCTCGTATAATTGCAACATGGACGTGTTTTCTGAAACAAGCTTAAGATTTGCATCGCTCACTTATGTGTCGGGCGGGGCTTTTTTTATAAATAAAACCCCAAGTGCGTTATCGGAAAGTTGTGCTAACGGCAAAGAAGTGGCGTAACGACCTTTAAAGGCAATGGCTGTTAAGTAATTGGATTTAATTAATCGGAGAAACCGTTAGAAATCAATCATGCAATTCAATCAGCTTGTGGTGGCAAAAATCTTATTTGATTAATAGATACGCACATTTAAAATGGCCAGAAGCTAATGTCAACGATTGGCATTTAGATTTGTTTAAAAACATCGAATAACGAAGATAAAAGCAGCAATAGCAATAGTCAATTTGACGTATAATATTAAGGAATAAACAGAGAAGTGATTCTTAGATAATAATGTAAGTTAAGATTAATGGCAAATATGTCACAACTATATCGTTAAACACGGAGTTAGCTAACTTACTGTAAAAGTGTCACTATGTCGTAGGAACAGCTTGTATTTGTACTATCGGAATGGATTAGTGAATGCATTTGTCAGAAGTCGTCACACCCTGAAGCAAAACGCATTCACATGCGTGTTGCTACTAGTTGGCGTAGATTCACTAGAATGACAAAGCCTACATTAGTTCTGCTATCAATGAAACTATATTGATTCCGTTGGATGTGCATAATGTTATGATTCAAACGGCATCTTGGCTATACTCAAAACAATAAAAGATCAACCAACAGCCCATGAACAAGTAGCGGAGTAAAAATAAAAAATCAACCAAGCAGTAACAAACTTCTACCAATACATTTGGGTGTCAGTCATGGAAAAATTTGCGTCAAAACATAGAAATCAAGTACTACATAGCACAAGCATAGACTGGTATAACCTTTTGGGTTTCCGCTTCTTACTCTAAAGATGCATCTCGGATGCATATACTCTTTTATTGGGGGGGGGGAAAAAACCGGGTGCTAAGTGATGGGGGGGCAAAATTGAATTATGGAATTTTGACATAGAGGCAATTGGCCTCAAACAAAAAAGAAAGCAACACACAAAATCGCTTATTTTTTTTTTGTTTGCCAAATCATTGGGTGATGTGGCGCTTAAATCTGCGAATTTGCCAAGTCTCGTCAGTTTCTTTCAGGCATTAGATATTCTCGATAAGTGTTATTTCTTATGAATTTTCAAATCGATTTTATTGCACTGTTAAAAATGTTCTTAAAAAAAGACTGCGTTTTAAAGGTCATATTGTATACTGTCAGCCGGACTCAAAAAACCTAGCAAATACCTGTAACCAGGGACTCGAAACGTGCAAATACCTGTAAAACAACGTCGTTTTAAACGTTGTGAGTCCCAGCTCCGCTGCAGTCAAAAAACCCTGTTATTTTTAATGAACCTTTAACAGTGTGGTCGTTTTATAATGTTATGAGCTATATGGTTTCATGCAAAAGCTTCATTGGGCTACTGAAAATTGTATACGTCCGAAATAAACAGTTACGAATTTCATCCATACTAGAATGAATCGCAAGCATGACTAGCACACGCTCATAAGGTCAATTTCTTGTGGATTTAGTACGATAAAGGATTATACAATATTTTAGGAAGTACATTGCTCGCAGTGACTCGAGATTTAAAGATCTTAGGCGGCATTATTTCATATTCATTTAAACCCTGCTCTAGCGCTGATGCCATGGTGAGCCAACACACCTGAAGCGGGAGGAGGTATGGTTGGCCACCCCTCTGAGTATTTTTGTTATTGTGTGTTGAAAATACGAGCAATTCGTATAAATGTGTATAGCTTAAAGATCTTCTTTATATTGGTACGGCAATAGGCGCAAACCTTTTCCACTACGCACATCAATAGGTGTCATAAAGTCAAGTATGAACATAATGGATATACGGGACATAAGATTGATATTATTACCCTCTATACCGCTGAGGGTGCTTTCTTGTGCATCAAAAGGAGGCACAACATGTCGACTGACACTTACAGTAAATATTTGGGCAGCAAGAAAAATGGGTTTCGTAGAGTACCCAAACAATAGAAGGGGGTGGTAACGAATCCCAAGTCTCCTTCGAAAGAGGGGGTAGGCGGTGTATGGTAAACATGTTGGTTTTACTATGTGTCACTTTTAAAGAGCCCGGCCGAGGTTTCTTTTGTTGGCAATCATAACTAGTCGAAACTAGCAAGTAGACTCTCATAGGAAATCTTTAACCTCAGTGTAAATCATTATGGCTATTGCGCATCCTTGCTCCGTTATTGTTTTTCCATGAAGTAGAAAGCTTGCACACCCTCCACTTCATGTATGCATTTCAATTACGGTGCTGCGGGCTTTGATTGTGCCGAGTAAATAAATAAACAACTTGCAGTCAGACGTGTAATTTATCATCATAGCTAGGTCTGAATATAATTATCCAATGTACGGCCAACATCATGCCGTAAGCTTGTTGGATTGATTCATGTTATAGCAGTCTTTAATGCAAAAGTCGACTTGATCTTAATATGAGTGACGTAGATTGTACAGTCTATCTCATTCTTCTGTTAATCGATATATTCATGCTACAGCTTGAAATCAAGGGAGAAAATAGACGCAAGGGGTAGGCTAAAAGTAAGGGATCAACTAACTTAGATGTCGTTTCGTTTATTACAGACTGAGAACTGTGGCATCGCGGCGCAAATAGCGCGCCCACGCTCAAGAATTTATCAAATTATTGTGAGCATTTTTGCATGGTTGTAAAGCTTTAGATATACATTGGTCTTCGCACGCAGCTTAAAGTGAAGGAAAATGGGAAAGGCGTTATGATAACACACATTAAAACACACGCCGGAGTTGATTCCTACTTCATTCACCAGCTTTGTGTTGAGCACGGTCTGATCATCGATTAGTTAGCGAGTCTATGGATGGTTATGTAATCGACCACACTTTCGTTATGAAAGTAATTTCGGCACACTTATAAGGTAGGCCTACAAAGTTACCTGTGAATATGTTTTAGCCTCGTTATGGGGGGTAATTGTGCACTATCGCCAATGTTTGAATTGTTATTTCGTATGTGTACAATTAGATCTCCATGCTTTCAGGCTGGTGCCATAGACGTAGTCATATATGGTTGAACAAGTATGCAAGAATATTTCATATTGATATGATGCAAGTAGGACGCTCTATGGGCACAGCAATGTAAGTAAACAAAATGTAAAAAATGAGAAACTATCTAGCTCACAAAAAACAGTGACCACGCTACACATCAAGAAGACTACAACACACTAACATCAGAAATAAATGCCATACAATCTTGAGAATACTCCTCATATCATACGTATCGCTGATACCTACATCGTTTGGCTTTCTTAATTAGATGAAGCTAAAATTATTTTTGACGGTGTTATTGTAATGACAACTTTACACTATGTACGGTTGTGCTTGTTAAAGCCTCACTATCATTTCATGTTTTTTTCGCAACCTCAAATGTCCATTTTGTTCTAAATTTTCAGTGTTAGATCATTCAACACGCTTATATTACTGCTTCTGTGTCAAAACAGACACTAAAGCATTTTTAAAGGGCGTCTTGAAAGATGCATTTAGGCTGTTTTTGTTTTCTAATAACCTGAATGGGCATAAAATCCGTGATTTCTTGAGTAAATACGCGTGTTCATCTTAGGCCACTTATTCAAAGGTCTTTATCTCAACTCATGTCGCAAACAACATTGGCCAAAAATGGATTTTGATGAAAATTTACATTTGGAAGAAAACTCTGATAGTGGTTGTAACATTTTAACAGTGCATATTAACAATTTTGATGTTATGTTGGTAGTTGCATAGTTCTATGACAATATCATTATTGCATTTGAAAATGAGTACTTGTGTTTGTTATGTATAGATAATAATAAGAAATTGTATTTGATAATTTCTTTAAAAATGAAATTGAAAAATGAAAGGGGGACTACTCACATATGAAATGGGTATGAGTGCAGGGCTGGCACTTCCTAAGGTATGGGTATGGGCAGAGTACTCCACAAAAGGTGTCATTGGGTGAGAGACAGCCATATTGCCCCCAAATAATCGGTTCTTAGGTGACAAATTTGCAATCATTATTCCCAAAGTGAGGTCCTTTTGGTGAAAAGTAGACAATTTGTTTAAAATACAGTATAGGTCTTCGGGTGAAAAGTTGTTCACATTTCGCCCAAAAAGGTTTTTTTTTGTGATCAGTGATACTCTTTGGCTTAAAAATATGGGCCTTTGGGTGGGATTTAAAAAAATATGGGTCATTGGGGGGGTGACAATGATGCTAAAACTGGGAGTCTTAATAATACCATTACATATGCTTTACCCCGAAAGATGGAGTGCCTCGGTCAACATTCCTCCCATGGCGAATACTCTTACCAACAGAGACTCCTCAGCGAATTGTGTGTATGATATGAGCTATACAGAGGAAATGGCACGGTATTATAAGATAACGATCTATGGGGTTGTAAATCCTGCATGGGAGGTGTACAGTAATTGAGTATGATGTTTGCATTAGAAAATTATGAACATGAACCCACTTAAGCGTTTTGTGGTCTGTGTGCGATTGGTTTATGTCAGAAACTTAAAAAAGTGTAGGGGCCAAACGCTTACATACAAGCGCTGAGCAATGACATCGACACCACGAGCTATCGTATTCCAATCTCATTAAAACTGCAATAGGGCCCGTTCCCGTAGCTCAGTCGTAAATCTATCGTGAATACTAAGTCATGCTGAGTGACTAAAAAAAACAATTTGTCCACAGAGCACGTGTAACTGGTATGAAAAGGTCTATATGTATACATACTCATGAGTTAGTTTAGGGGAACGACCCCAGTTCGCAGTGATTCATGCGTGCTTGGCAAGTTACCAACACATTTTTTGGCAGCGCAGACATAATTAAAGTTTGTAGTCTGCAGGAACTGTAGGATATGTGTAACGCAGAAGGAGGAAATAAATAAAGCTCTGGCTGCTTTTTCAGGATAGTTATTCGTAATGTGTGATGGAGCAAACTTATCAAAAGTCTTCAGTGTCCGCCGCTTGACGCTAATTTTAGGATAAGAGGGTAGCGGTTTCTACAGAGGGTGAAACAATTAAAATGGATTCACTGAGCTAAATCTATTGATCTATTGCATTCGTCTAATATCACTGATTACGAAATGTTATAGTTTTTGCCTTGTGAGAGTGAGCATGCTCTAATGCTTGATTTCAGATTGTAAAGCCGGTTGGCAAAACTAATTGGTGTTTTCGTATCATTCCATCAAGAAATACCCATGACAAGATTGCATTTTCTTAAATACCAGTTTTCTGTCTTGGTGTCTGCGCGGGGATTATTTGCGCTAAGCCAAGATGCTGGCTGCAGAATACTGACAAGTCTAGTTATGCTCAATTACTGCCTTTCTTTATGATAAAATAAAATCCACATATACTTCAAATTAAAGAAAAAGTGGAAAATAATATCACTTCATTTGGGATCAAAAGTTTTTATTGGGTCACCCTTATATCACTGTTGCTCATAAGTTGGAATAAAAGATTACATCATCATTTTTCCCATATGAACATATGTTGGTGATTTCATGCATCGGGAAGATGGTCAATAGTACTGTTTTAATTATCAGTTACTACATTGAGTATGCCATCCGTTGGCATGAATCAGTGCTTCAAGACGTCGCGGCATGTCCACAAGGTTGTTTATGATGTCAATGGGGATAGCGTCCCACTCATCGGTGCATAGGGTGCTGAGGGAACTCTTGCAAGTTTTTGAGGAGATTGTCCTGATTGACGGCTCGCCTAAGGTCATCCCATGTCATGCTCGATATGGTTCAAATCAGGTGAGCACGCAGGGCCATGGTATCTAGCTCGCAGCCGAAGTTGTCTACATAAACTCTTTCTTCATGTGGCGACAGTTTTCTAGAATGTTCAGGTATACGACGGCATTCTCTGTTTCATCTGGTAACGGCGACCAGTTATGTTTTTCCTCCTGATAAATACCGGCCCATACCATGCACTGAGCCGCCACCACCTTGAGTCAATTCCTGAATTCAGTCATCTTGGAGGTTCTCACCACTTAATCAAGCGAAGCCCTTTGTCTGTCTTCCATCATGATGGTCAAGGATGTAGCGGCTCTCACGCAATAAAGACAACCATTTCGCCAGTGTCAAGCGGTAATCTTCTGTTCTCCCTGGCCCCAGGTCGAATTCGATCAACTCTGTGGTGAGCGGTTGGCATGGACTTCGTTGGTCATTCGTCTTGCATCCGGTACACCATGTTGAAGTAATCGCGCGATTTACAGTTTGGATGTAACGTTGTCTCATATTGTCTCTCAAGCAACGACGAAACGGCTCGTTGGCATTTTCCTATCTACGGCACAGAATTAAGCAGTCGGGTTCATCGTCGTCTGGTTTGCAATCGTTGTCGTCCTTGAAATTTTTCAAATGACCGCACCTCTCGATGATGTCTGAGGATTTTACAGTACCGTACTCTGCGATATCCGGCTTGTTTGTACGCTTCCCGTCGGAGTGTAAGCACTCTTCGGAGTATTGACAATGCCGTGGACGAGGCATAGCCTAGGGAACGCTCTGTGTCTAGTTTTGTGTAAAGGTCAAAAATGGTCTCCTTGCTCAGGTCGCTTGGAGGGGCGGGGGAAAAGGAACAACAACAGACGTCTGACATTTTATAGCTTCCAACAATTGATCATAGTTACGTAATTCAAATTATGCATGATTCACTTCACCTGGCTATTGGGGACTCAAGATTGGTCTTACAAATATCAACTTATGAGCAAGCAGTATATCATTCGCGCCGGCCGCTGTGTTTAAGGTTCCCACAAGGCACAAACTGTTCTCGCATAGCATAATGCCATAACGTATGTCGCATACGCTTTGTGAGAAAGTATTAACGCGTTGCGAATTTCACAACGCGTTGCGGTGTCGCCAATTTGAATGATTATTCCTGCGACTTTTAAAAAAATCATCAACGCGGTACAATCGTTCTCACCGCGTTGCGATGCTTCACAGCGTTGGAACGGCATAAGGGTCATAATGTAATGCCGGCAAACCGCGTTAGGAAGGTTTTGGAAGGCACTTTGTGAATGGTCGACATTCAACGCTGGCCGAAGCTTTCTCTAAACGCGTTGCAGTCAATACATTATGACACTAATTGCCTGTGAGGCTGTCGCAACGCGTTGTGGATCATTCCAACGCGTTGTGAAAATTACGCACGCAATGTTTGGATTCAAAAACGTTGCCAATAACTTGCTCACGTCGTGTGGGTTTTTTTTTAAATGCGTCACAGAAATTAATGAATTTTGATTGGGCTGCGCACCGCAATACTCTCTATGACCCTAAGACTTGCTTCATAAACTGTTCGTATTTGCGTGCTTAATTTTGTGCGAGCACGAGATTGTGTGTGCATTGTGTGTGCTTGGTCCTATTCTGTTTTGGTGGTCAAAATATTTTGACTGACTTTTTTCCTATTTTGACGCTACAAGCTTAAGATGGTTTGTTTCGCGGTAACCATGAAAAATATTCTGTAGATTACTCCATGAGCTATTGTAACACATATTACCGCTCACGCAATGACATGGTGTCAATTTCGATTCAAGATGAAATTTGCGAATCTAAAGCATGTTGTGATGCCATTATAGCCCAACGACACAGAGACTCTACATGATAGTTAGGGGATAGGTTTAAATATTAGGACTAATCAGGGATAATAAGGAGATGACATTTGTGGACAAACGGTGGTCCCTGGGCCTTGCTTTTAAGGGGGCGCTATAACGATCTCGGGTTAGATTTAAAGGGGTGAGACACAGTACTAAAAAGTTCCAGGGCAAAACTCGGGGATAGCGACTATTTGTTGACTATTTGGACTTAAAACGTAAAATTGGTTTTATATGGATAGCTGTGAATTTCTGAATGGCTATAATATAGAATATGGGTTAATTACGTTTTCTTTTTACACAAACACATTGTAGGGAACTAAACTAGTTGCAAGAGTATTCAATTTTGAAAAAAGGGAGGCCGAATGTGTAGATCTCCAGGGCTTGTAGGCAAATATATAACGCTTGATTCATAAAAATAGATTAAATTACTTAAGAACATGAAAGGAGCTAAAGTTGATACTAAACATACCAAATTCGACTTGAAATAACTGAAATAGGTCGCATTTGAAAACAAGAATATTACCAGTGTGAACATTCAGTCTAGGAACCCCCTTAAAACCTGGGGTATGCCTTGTGCGATCGAGGGCGCGATATTATCCGGAGTCCTGCAATGCGAAGTTCAATACGATCATGGTTACAAACGGTGAACACGTAACTCTATACCGTGAGTTAATAACTACAGTAGGGACCCTAAATTTCGTTGGTATGGCACGAACTTTCGTATTTTGCCATATCCATATTGAGGGGTAAAGGGAGCAAACTAGACACCGGGCGTCTAAGTGTCAACCCCCGAATAATGCGCTCTTATAGTTATTTAAATTAATTCAATATCCATAGCCATGTTAATTCGAGTGGATTACTCCTTCATATTCAGTAAATTATATTGGCATAGCTATTTGGTTATCAAAACGGAATAAAAATGGAGGCCGTTAGAGTGAAGGTATATCCCCACTCCAGTAATTTGATTGAAAAAACTCAAAGAGGCCAATTGTTTTCCCCCCCCCCGAATGGGCACATGATAGGGCAATATAATAATAATAATAATAATAATTAAAATACTAATAATAATAATAACAATAATAATAATACTAACATCGAATGGGCCTTCTTAACGTCTGGCAAGTTCTTATTTTACCTCAGGTTTGATATTAATTTGTTTGGGCTCTGATTCAAAGGAGTCATATTGACGGGTTAGAAAAGATGCAATGGAATTGAACGGGAGTAGGCTCGATCTCGAGTCTGATTTACATTTTTGCAAAAAAAGCTCTATAAATGATTTACATTTTAAGCTACAATGTAAATTTCAAAAATATATAAAGTTTTGCAACGGACAAACTATAACTTTTTGAATCATTACAATAGAAAAATACTTTGTGTAGCGAATTTAAACATCAATTGTACTGGATGTCAAATTTATCTCCCATGTGCTAATTTCACACAAATGCCTTATTTAACAACGTTCCCCAGCATCTCCCAGAAGTTGGACCCACAAATTCTGATTCAGGCGCTCTTCAAACTACAGAAAAACATCTTCAAATACGGCTTCTTCTTGCAAACTCTCGAAATATGATTCTGATTTTTTTATCTAGATCTTTTACGCGGCGATAAAAGGTGCCATTTTTAAAAGGGTTGTTCATGTACGAATTGTAATAAAAATATTTGTACCGGGTATAGTCCGGGTAAACAAACCTCAATACCAGTGTTACATACAAACACAACCCCAAACAACACATTTTAATGGCAACTGCGAGGGTCAACAGTTAGGACGAGAATAATGATATTCATCGCGCGACATACCAGGTAATTCGGTCGATTGGATCGTAAAATAATCTCTACACGATCGGAATGCCGTTGTAAGTGGTTGAAAATGCGGACCGTGCGTGTGTACTTAGGTTTGAAAAGGAGTTGATTTATTTACGTTTACTTCTAGGTTTACGAGTATATAGGTGGTGTGTGTATGTGTGTGTGTGTGCCTCGAATGGCCTAAAGGCTAGTTTTCTTGAAGAAACTGTAATTAAAAGCTTAGAAATCTTTGGGTGATCGTTGCTGTAAGGGTATTGATGGGGTCTTTTGGATTTAAGTTCACATTGATCAAGTTGATTATAACTTTTTGCTCAGTAAACTCAATGGGGTTTTAGGAGTTCAATTTTTGAAATTGGATTGAATGGTGGACTTCTGGTGTCCTTGTCCTATTCGTTTTGCTGCAAAATATTTTTTTGACTGACTTTTTTCCCATTTGACGCTACAAGCTTAAAGATGGTTGTTTTACGGTAACCGGGAAAATATTCTTCTGTAATTACTCCACGATCTATTGTAACACACATAATTACCGCTCACAATGAAATGGTATGTCGGATTCAAATGAAATTTTGCGACAAAGTATGTTTTGATGGCCTATAACCAACGAACAGAGACTCTAAAATGATAGTTTGGGGGAAATGTTTAAATATTGGATAAATCAAGGAAGGATTAAAATAAGGAGATACACGTAGGGACGAACAGTGGTCCTTCGGCCTTGGATTACAGGGGGGCGCTATAACGAATCGGTTGATTTAAGGGGTGAGACACAGTACTAAAAGGTCCAGGCAAAAACCGGGGATAGGTACTATTGTGACTTTTGGACTAAAACGAAACATTGGTGTTATATGAAAGCCTGTGTGAATTTTCTGAAATTGCTATAATATAGAATTGCGGTTAATGTAGTTCTTTTTACACAAACAAATTTGTAGGGACTAAACTATTTTCCAAGGGATTTTTCATTGAAGGGACCCGAATGTGTAGACTCCCAGGGCTGTAGCAAAATATATACCTTGATTCATAAAAATAGATTAAATAAACCTAAAGACACATTAAAGGAGATAAAGTTGACTAGACATACCAATCACCTGAAATAACTGAAATAGGAGCATTTGAAAACCCAAAATAATGAACATTTGAAACCTTCAGTATAGGAACCCCTTAAACTGGGGCGGGCCTTGGTGCAATCGAGGGCGCTATATAGAGCCGAGTCTTGCAATGCGAAGTTCAAATACATATAATGGTTACAAAGGGCACACGCAACTTCTATACCTCGTGAGGTTAATAAATACAGAGGGACCATAAATTTCGTGGGTATGCACGAACTTTAGTATTTTGCACATAGCATATTGAGGGGTAAAGGAGCAAAAGACGGACAGGCGCTAAGTGTCAACCCCCTGATAAATAGCTCTTATATTATTTAAATAATTAATATCCATTTTTTTTTAATCCTTTGTATTCTAGTGGATTATCTGCATATTATAAATAAATAATTCATAGCTTTTGGTATCCAAAACGGAATAAAAAGGGAGGCACGTTAGAGGAGGTATACTCCCCCCCCCACGCCGTAATGCGTGAATATTAAACAAAAGCCAATTTCCCCCGAATGCACATGATAGCAATATAATAATAATAATAATAATAATAATAATAATAACAATAATAATAAATCTAACAATCGAATGGCCTTCTTAACGTCTGCAAGTTTCTTATTTTACCTCATGTTGTATATTATGTGTTTGGGCTCTGATTCAAAGGAGTCATATTGACGGGTTAGAAAAGATGCAATGGAATTGATCGGGAGTAGGCTCGATCTCGAAGCTAATTTACATTTTGAAAAAAAGCCTAAATAAATTATATATCATTTTAAAGCTTAGCAAATGTAAATTTCAAAAATAATATAAAGTTTTGCAACGGACAAACTATATTTTTTAATCATTACAATAAGAAAAATACATTGGTGTACATTTAAACACAATTTGACTTGATTTCAAATTTACCCCTGTGCTAATTTCACCCCTTATTTAACAACGTTCCCCACAATTCCCAGAAGTTGGACCCACAAATTCTGATTCAGCGCTCTTCAAACTACAGAAAAAACTAAAAAACAACTAAAAATACTAAAAACTGCAAAAAATAAAAAATTTTGATTTTTTCTGATTTAAACAGATGCAGGAACAGAGGCGTCACCCAGATTCTAATCGTATTGGATGCAGAATTTTCAAAACACAGGGCGCGGCAAAGACAATAAATTCTGTCTTTTCTTGATTCATCTGCAGCATGTTATTTGACATCGAGGTGTTTATGTCAGATATACAGCTTGAAAATATTTGAAGAGCATGCTTACATTCCCTGGAATCTTTGGATTAAACTCACAGAGAATCATCAGCATACGAGTGAAAGTTAATATTATGATTTCTAATAAAGTCACCGACTGCATGATTTTACATCGAGGGTTGACAAACAGAAGGACGTAACTCAGCACTGAAAGAAACATTGAAGAATTTCTTTAATTCTGCTGTTCATAATTAAAAATTGGTCTTAGTTTACTAAAGTTTATATGATGTTTGCTTACAGTACATACCATATATGAGCTTTATGAGATGTTTACATTTTGAGTAATGAATAGATTTGCTTAGTAGAAAATATTAAACATCACATTTCTCAAAAGCAGTATTACGGCAGAATTAAAGAAAATTCTTTAATGTTTCTTTTAGTGCTGAGTTACGTCCTTCTGTTTGTCAACCCTCGAAAAGGCTCGAAACTAATTTACATAAAAAATAAATACATTCTTCAAACTTCGAGAATAGGATTCTGATTTTTTTCTGATTTATAACCTTAGTAAGAGGGTTTCATTACTCATTTTTCTTTCAAAAAAGTTTAACCTAAAAACTAGATCATCGAAGATTTATGGATCATGTTCTAAATACATATATTCATGAGATATATCAATTCCATTGTTCAACGATTCAGTAAAACAAGCGAAAACTGCCCCTGAACTCCACACTTAGCAGCTTGGCCTGACACAATGCCTTCAAAACACTTCAGCGTATTTTAAGGGGTTTTGGTCGCTTATTTAAAGAAAACAAGGAGTATAGAACTGATATAAAACACATCCCTACGTGAGGCAGGGCTTCAGTGCTGCTAATCTCATGGATTTTTCGTATTTTTTAATTTAGAAGTTTTAAGAGGTAGGTATAAGGTTATGATTTTTCTTACCTTTATTTTGTCAAATTGCGTAACAACAATCTTTGTTTAGCAAACAGCAACAACTACAATACGCCTACCTATTATGTTTGGATCTTGGGACCTACCCCGGGGGAGCTACCTATCTTGGGCAACAACTTTAATATAAAATATACAAACAAATGATTAAACAACTATATTTTTATGTCAGTACAAATATATATAATAAAATTCCTGTAGTTCAAACACAAAATACACTGTTGCTCATAAAGTTGGAATATTTTTTTTTCAAATCCAATCTTAAAACGTATTTCTATTTGAACGCCTCAGTAATCCGGAAAATGCCAACGAGCCGTCTTCGTCGTTTGTGGAGAAAACACTATGGAATCAACGTTTCCCTCCAAACTGTAGATCGGAGATTGCTTCAACATGGTGGTTTCCATATGGGTTCCAATGGAGCCCCCCCCCCCCCCTTTGTCCACTAAAGTGTTAATTTAGCGGTAATCGTCAGGTGCGCATGACCACGAGGTTAAAGTTAAAACGCCGTAGAAGAAGAAGTGGAGGAAGAAAAAAAGCAACGGTAACATCAGAATGGTTTAAGAATGCACACATCTGTAATTCACAGGGAATGGCCGGGTCAAAGTCAAACTCTTATTCATCCAGATCTCCGTTTTCGCGAGAAAGGGCTGACTTATTGTTGTTGGTAGTGCCATTTATCAGTTTCTTATGCATTCTTTTTGACATAGAAGATCGCTGCGTGTCAATAACACATATATTTGACTCTATTAGTCACCATATTGATCATCCAGTTTTCTTTCTTTTTGAAAAAAAAGAAACCTTTATCAAATTAAGTACGCTAGCAAAGATATCCCCTCAAGGTAAAAATGTCAGTATTCGACAACTCGGCTTTAGAAATGACCCTAGCTTTCTTAGAAAAAAGTAAGAGTCAGAATTATGCAGGCTACTTTGACATGAAATAGAAAATGTATTTCGTTGTTCGTCCCCTTTATTTACTGCTTTTTGTACTAAACCATTAACTTTCCATGGAATCACGGGAGCTATATTAAAACGCGTGGTAAAATTGATAGCTGCTTTATGCATATTTACACCGCTAATTGTATTTTCGTATTTTTTTAAAATTATTTTTTACCTTCTTTTTGGAAGTTCTGGTCCCTCATCGTGCTAATTTCTGTGTAGAACTGGATCTTCTCTCATCGTAATGTAGTATGAACTACAGATCTTAACACTTAGTGACCAAGGGGGGGGGGGGGTTCCTAGGACCCCCCAAAATTTGTTTTTTCGCGCTGGCCGCTTTACGCGTCGATTTTTGCGCCGATAATGTTTGTAATTGTCTTGACTTTTAATGCGCTTTCTTTCAATACCAAACTATTAAAATCGGCCCAGCCGTTTAATGAGATAATTGTGGGGGTCCCATGAACCCCCCCTTGGTCAATAACGGAAGTCATTTGAAGAATATGTTTAAAAATAAGAATAAGAACCGAGAACCAAAGCAAATTTTGTGGAAATTATAAAATTATAAAAAAAGAAAAATTAAAAAAAAAATATAACATTAAAAATAATTACAAAACCCTTTAATGTGCTGAAAACAACAATTTTCATCATGTCTTGCCAACCGTTACTGTACAAACTATGGGAAATGACGTGTATTTTTGCAAACCCGTAAATACAGGATTCCCTAAAGACTGCTGGTTTTGTGTTTAAATATAAGTACTTTGGGTCTTCTAGAATAGATATCACATAAAAAAGTTCTTAAAATGTTTGATGGTAAGCACAAGGCTCATTGAATTTTCCGCTTTTTTGCCCAATTTTTTCGCGTGTTTTGAAAACAAACAATGTTTTGCCCCTATTTGCACCCAAAATAACAAATCTCATTTTTTATTGCTGATTTGGAGGTTGTCTTATGACCCTTCATCAGTGGTATAATTTTCGTGCAAAAATTCCCCCAGGAAAGTGGTTTCCCTTAGGGGTGGTTCCATGAACCCCCCCCCCCCCCCCCCCCTTTGGCACCACGGGAGTGAAAACCCCTTGGTCACTTTAAGTGTTAAATTTTAATCAGAGTTTAGAAAGTTGGCATAAATAAGAACGTAAGTTCACCACACAATGTCAATTCCCATAGAGAACACGTACACCGGCAGAGTGGTACACTGCACGCCGGTTCCACACACACAAAAATTAAACTTGATTTTGTCGATTGTTCAATCCCTATGCAAGAAAGAGTCATTTTTATTCGTCATCAAAATTATTACATGGCGTCATTTCAAGGAGAACGTTAACTGATGGATGGAACTTTTTTTTGCAGATTTCCAGACGATAAAACGGATCTCATTTATATTGCACCTTTGGCCTTGTCTTTTGACCCCTCAAAGGTGGTATGAGTTTCATTTGAAAATTCCCTCGGAAAAGTGGGTTCCTTAGAGGGTCAATGGAACCCCCATTAGGCACCAACGTAAGTGAAATACCGTAGGCACTTAAGTATTAAAGGTCCCAGGAAATGAAATGATAAACCTACTCCAAATCTTTACGGGGCATTCCATTCCAATAAACAGGGCCACAAAAAAGAATACACTACCAGTGACATCATTAGTGAAACTATTGATTTTCAGTCAGTGCCATGAATAGATTCACACCAGTCACCTGGAATTTTCTATTACTCTCTGAAAAATCAATAGTTTCACTAATGATGTCATCACCAACCCAAATATTGAATGCTTTCTCATCCCTCCTTGTAGACTTGACACAAACCACATTTTGTAGGAGTGTTACATGTCATTTTCCCAAAGAGTTTGTAGAGTAACAGATCCGCAAGGTCCATAACGAAATTGTTTGCTGTCAGCACATAAAGGATTCCTTATTTTTAATGTTATTACTAAATTTTTTAGTTACATATATGTGTGTGTATATATATCACAAAACGGCTGCAGTCCATAGATATTTTTTTTTAATAAAAAAAATATTTAGCGCACTAATTAACTCATTTATAACGGTAAGGTCAATTTACTGAAGTGTACGGGAAAGGCGTAACGAATATGTGATTCCCAAACAATGTTGGGAGAGCAGGAATGTGATCAAATGTGTGGATTGATACGACTTGAAAGTGTGCAGTCAGAGAGAGGGAAGGTGTTCAGCATTTAAGTAAAGCCTACTGTTTTAGAAACGAATTTATTTCGGCTATTATTAATGTGTGCGTTCCATGCTAGTTTTTTACGGTACCGTGACCCAAGAAATTTAATTGTGTTTACTTATTAAATGCTGTGCTTATGTTGGGGTTGGTACATTTTGTGACCCCACTTTGTCTGCTCCCAGTTGAATTCAGCAGCCTTGACGGAATAAAGTGCAGAGGGTTCTGTACTTTATTCCGTCAAGGCTGCTGAATTCAACTGGGAGCAGAAAAAGTGGGGTCGCAAAATGTACCAACCCCTTATGTTGTGTGATAGTTTTGAGCCATGTAATTGGTTTTCAGACAGATGGGTAGTTACCTTTTCTTTGCTAGTTACGAAAACAACGCCATTTTTTCTCTATAGTCTCTAAAGTACTAACCATACTACATTTCTTGTTTTGCACATTGACGGGTGTATTATACAGAGTAAATAAAAAAATGTGCATGAAAAAACGCAAAATTTGATCCTGACTGTTTAATCAACTGTGACGCAGTTGCTGTTTTCTTGATCTGCATATTATTGACTTTCTATGCTGAAAAAATGAAGGAATTTGTCACCAAATTCAGACAAAATAATGGAACTGAAAACCCAGCTTAACTGTAAATCCCACTGGAATGGAGTAAAAATGGATCAGCCGCGAAAATCTTTCATATCTACTCCATTGCTTCACCAATATTTTTCATTTTTCAGCATAGAAAGTCGAAAATATGCAGATCATGAAAACATCAACTGCATCACAGTTGGGTAAACAGGTCAGGGTTAAATTTTATGTTTTTTCATGTACAATTGTTTTGATTCACTATGTATAGTGACGGGTATCGAATTTATCGAAAAAGTATTATAATCAGGCTTAACGAAGCTCTAATAATCTAAATTAAAAATTTGGCGGTTTTTGACATTCGTTGAGAATAGATTTTTTTTTTTTATAAATTATGTATTTATTTCGACTGGTGTTTTAAATACGAATTCTTATCAAAACATATTGATTAATATGATTAAAAAACAATGTGAAATAAAATAATTGACATTTTATTACAGGACATCCGAAAGTGTGAAAAACACACCGACAAGCAAATTTGAGATGAAGTATCTTGATTCTTTGCATGGTCGAAATATCGCCTATTTATGTATTCCATACCGATGGATGCTTACAATACAAAGTAAAGGAAAAAGCTTGATTAAGATCGCTCACTATTTCATACAGTCAATACATCGACGAAAACTGTATGTCGTTTTGCGTTCCACTGTATAATTGCGTTAGTCTACTTTTTCAGTTGAAATGAAATATTTGAACTTAATATCTTGATGCATAGCCTGACTCTGCAAAGTCTATATACGATTTTCCTCATAAACATTTTCGTCTTTCGATCAATACTCGGTCACTATTAATACCCCTCGACAGTTATTTTGCTGGAATGGATAGTAAACACTGGAACAAGGATTAACAATTAATAGAATGAAATATTTATGACGCATTCGGCAACTTTATATACCTGGAATCATGCAAGTTTCTCCTAGCCAGTCTCATTAACTTCTCTACTGCCTTGAAACTTCTGTGTAAGTTGTTATCGAATTCCGTTCTTTCTTCTGCGTTTATGTTGCCTCACAATATAACCCAAGGTAACGAAGGACTTTGTTCTCCACTTACGAAAACGAAACACCTTTAGCCTGAACCTCTCACTTCACAAATAAGTTTCACACACATCACTTTTTTCTCACTAAATGGGGTTATGTCTATACAGGTCAATATAAATACGAATCTGAAACAGAAGCAACAAGAAAGTCCCTTTTAAAAAGCCGACCATCGCTAAGCGATGAGTAGTATTTTTAATATGTTAGTGTAATACTTGAGATCAAGGAAAGCCCACTCTATTAGAGTAGATATATAACCACGTAATGTTTCGGGCTCAACCATACTCATTCTCTCACCTTCAATTTTGAATCACCAAAGACCCCTATTTTTTTGCAGTCCCTATCACCGAATGTCCCTGTTTGGAAACGCCAGCCTTACACTTATATAATATCCATTTCATAGGTGAGTGCCGCCCCCGGCACTTTCATACTGTACTTTGGGCCGTTTGCCCCTATGTCCAAGAAATGAGCCTGTCCTTGTTCATCAATTCATTCACAATATCTCGTGGCAAGTGTTGAGGTCTGAGCGGGTTATTGCCTTGGTAAAAGAGAAGTGGAACAAGTATTTCAGTCTACTACACTTGTCACAAGGGGATTTTCTTCAGTCTACATATACAAATTCGTTGTTATGACTAGTTTCAGCAATGTGGAACTTTGGGGTAGTTGATCAATCAATAGATCCTAAAAATATTTTGAACTACAGCCAATTGCACCAAGATTACAAACTTCAAACTAACAGGAAACAGGTTTTTAAAATGCTTGGTTTAATCTGGGCAATTTTACACATAATGGTACTCTCCAAACCATTGGTCATATCATCCATTACTAGTACATGAACTGAGAGTTATCCCACTGTGATGGGTGGGCTGTCATCCAAATCAAAAGCTTTGTTTCAGCTTGCTTAGGAAATGTGAATGGATTTCCTAGTAGGCGTAACCAAGAAGATGAGAAAGAAGGAGGTTGGTTCGATGCTACGTCAAAAAGATAACCTGGTTTTTTCAACCGCCTATTCATCTCAAACGGCTATTCCTAACGTTGACCAGAGACTACGCCACCTCCTGGAGAAATTACATACACCTGTCATAAATCCCAGAAACATTCCAATTACCCAGTTTCAATTGGTATTTGCACAGGGTCTATACACTATGGTTGTGACCAGTAAAGCGAAACTACTCCGCCTGCATCATTTTATAAACACTTTGACCCCCCAAATTTTCAAAGTATTTTGGCTCTTTTGACACTTTCTGACAAAAAAAAAAAAAAACACAACAGGATGGGTGAGATGTAATGGAAAACGCATTTATTCTAATCATTCATCAATAATATATTTCACAGGAAATACCGGATCTTTGGTAACTTAGGTAACAAATATAACATCTTTTTATCCCCCAACACTTGAACAATGTAGCTTACAAAAAGGGTTCGATTGTTGCTATTTCTTCTTTCGTTTAAAAGCCACTGATTTCCTCAATTATTTCGCCAACGATAAAATAAATACAATCAGTCAGAACAACAGCGGAGTTCATTGTCAGCAGAGATCTTTTAGCTGAAAATTAATAATCATTTTAGTGGGAGCGGTGTCAATTACTTTCCGTTGTTAAACCTTCCCGAACGGCCAAGCTTGAGGCGGTTGAAAACATTTACTTCAAAGGTCCAACCGAGTGGCCCTTGAAGTTTACTAACAATGAGCTGATGAATGAAAGTAATCATGGGTAATCGGATTGCAAAATCGAGACATCTCTCCTTCGTTCTTCATTTCTTGCGTTTAACCATGTCCTATTCTTTAAAATAATGGGGACCAGAGGACGTTGTACTGGCACATGAGGACAACCACCCAACTCTGTGCATGACTGTGAGACTCTGTCCATCATTTGCTTGTGCACATACTGTAGGGGAAACTTACGTGTTGTTGGCTTTTATGCACTCAGACTTTATAACCATATTCGATGGAAAAACACCAAAATGCTGAGGCCGCAGTCTACTAAGAAAAAAATTTTATTAGGCAAGCAGGGGACAATCGAAAAACAAACCCGTTTTTGTTAATGGTTTTTTGGGATGTACATTTATGCACTTGTTGTCCTTTCAAGCTGTGTCAATCAAAATGTTCGATTGTGTTTGGAAAAGCACGCCCCATAATGGTTGTCTTGTTACACGGATTCCTAAAAGGTATAGGGGTTATACTACTGGACTTATAGTTTTGAATTATGGGGTATAAAAACTGTAAAATCGGTAATACAAAATACAATGGGGTTTTGTACAGGTTCGTCAAAATTAGAACAGAGTTGCTCCAATTTTTCTGTAATAGGCGGTTAAAATTATTGGTTTAGTTCATAGAATGAAAGATGGAAACAGTTTGACTATATTAATGTATGTTTATTAACCAAAATGGCGAAATAAATATTAATAAAGTCAAAGATATTGAATTGTATTGACAGGTGACCTTTTTTGTTGGATTAACGTGAAAAATAAGCATACACAGATAAGCAAAACGATCCTTCTTTCAATCTTTAAGCTAAGGAAAACAATTTGAACCACACATAACTGAATCAAAGTAACTTTTAACTTTTGACCAGGTAAACACCAAAAGTTTTCACCATTTTTTTTACCGTTTGACCACGTAAATCCGGACCTTACATTAGATAGTGTAAACTCTACCTTTAGGAATTCTTGTAACCAGACCAACACCATAGGTTTGTGCCTTTTAACACATTTCGGAACAGTTTAAATTTGTGATCCCTGTATAACCTTGAAATCCAAGCTGGGGAATTAAAAAGCATTAACAGCACATTATTGAAGAGCGACACCCAATTTTCAAAATTTGATATTTTGGCACAGTTATGTTGGGAATTGTCTAGGAAAACTATACCTGTGAACGAAAAGGCTCAAAAAGGGTAGTATTCATAGAAATAAGAGAGTTGTAATTATAATTGGGATACCAGATTGTGCTTAACGGCAAGGCTGGAAACGTTTACGTGTCCATGATGTGAAATGGAATAGTGCCACCTCAAGAAAATGACCTTTAAATTGACTTGCTGAAACCAATGAAACAAGTAAATGGATGGGCGTAGATACGTACATGGCGCTATTTCCCGGCTATTTCACATTGATGCCGTTTACCACAGCCGTTGCATTATTATCGGAGATCTCGATAGTATTATTATAATTTCAAATGTCCTCGTTTGCAACCACATAGACATTTCGAGCTAACCATTCACAGATATAGTTAAATAATCCAGTTACCAATGCAACCCGTGGAAAATCTATTTTTTTCAAAATTGGGGGCGCTCTTAAAAACATGTGCTTTATGCTTAAAGAGGGTTTTAGCTAAGTTGCTGCCATCACTTTATGGATTACTATTGCCTAAAGGATTTGTGCAAAAACTCACAATTTATCCGGAAGCGCACCCTCTTTCACTACCGTTCCCCTGCTATCATGCAGCACATAGCTCTTATTGAGGCTGTAAAGAACTCGGGAGCGTGTAATTAGGTTCCTTAGGCATATATCCGCAGCCATAGGGGGGTAAAAAAAGACCAGGTCGGCAAACGAACGCAATTTTATCATATGTGCGTCACCTGTTAGGGGATAGTGAAAATTATGCTGCAACCAAATTACAAACTTAGCCTAGGTCCGCAGCACTTGGAAAGTAGCCTGCTCTGCAGCCGAAGGATTGATGGATGATGGTGACCATTACGATGTATAGAGAGGAGAGAGAAAGAAGAGGGAGCGCGAGCGAGAGAGGAGAGATGAGAGAGAGGAGAGAGGTGGGAGGGAGGTGGAGTTAGGGAGGGAGGGACGGATGGACGGACGGAGGGAGGGAGGAGGGAAGAGAGGAGAGAGAGAGGGCCGGACGGACGGACGGGAAGGAGGGACGGACGGACGGACGGTGAGGGTGGGCGTTTGGAGAGAGAACAAGTTTCTTTAGAGGCATCCGCAATATTGAGTTTGAAGATTTCATTAAAACAGGAAATGCCAGATATAAGGTTTTAATGCGTCAAAGGGAACTGGCACCATTCATGGTTATTAAGAGTTTTCTGTCCAATTTCTATGACTTCATATTTATCCACATAAATATAAATTACAAATGCCTCAAAAAAATGGCACCATCGATTTGTTTGAATGACGGGGTTAATTGAATCAATAGAACATTAAGAACCAAGTACGGAAGAAAGCCTACGCGAGCCATTTTTTTTACAGGTTACAATGTCCCTGGCATAGGTAATATTTCAATAGAAAAGAGACAAAACGGAAAGCCAAGGACGCGAGCCCTTTTTTACATGGTTACATATGGGTCCTGGTCCAATAGAAATAAGACAATACAGAGAAAGACTACGCGAGCCATTTTTTTACATTGTGTCAGAGGCCACTGGCCCCCAATAGAAATAGACCAATACGTAAAGCAAAGCGAGCCCATTTTTACATTGTACATATGGCAATGGCCCAATAAGGAAATTAGACATCGTAAAGCCAACGCGAGCAGTTTTACATTGTTACGTAGGGCCCTGGCCCACCATAGACAATAGACATACGGGAACGCCTACGCGAGCAATTTGTTGACATTGTTACCTATGGCCCTGGCCCAATAGAAATTAGACAATACGGAAAGCCTACGCGGCCATTTTTTACATTGTTACATAGGCCCTGGCCCAATAGAAATTAGACATACAGAAAGCCTACGCAAGCCATTTTTACATTGTTACATATGGCCCTGGCCCAATAGAAATTAAACAAATGACGGAAAAGCCTACGAGAGCCCATTTTTGTTTACATTGTTACATAGGCCCTGGCCCAATAGAATTTAGACAAGACGAAAAGCCTACGCGAGCCATTTTTTTACATTGTAAATAGGAATGCAAATAGAAAGTAGAAAATACGGAAAGGCTCTACGCAAGCATTTTTAAATATGGGCCTGGCCCAATAGAAATAGACAAAAGGAAAAGCCTCCGCGAGACATTTTTTACATTGTTACGTATGCCTGGCCCAAAAAAATTAGACAATACGAAAAGAATTACGCGAGCCATTTTACATTGTTACGTCTGGCCCTGTTCCAATAGGAATTTAGACATAGGAAGGCAGGAAAGCTACGCGAGCAATGTTTTATTGTTATCGTTATGGCCCTGGCCCAATAGAAATTAGGACAATACGGAAAAGGAAAGCCTACGCAAGAATGTTTTTATATTGTTCGTATAGCCCTGTGCCCCAAGAGAAAATTAGACAAGACGGAAAGCCTAGCGAGCATTTTTGTACATTTACGTATGGCCCGGCAAAATAGAAATTAGCCATACGGAAAAGCCTACGCGAGCCATTTTTTTTACATTGTACATATTGCCCTGGGCCCAAATAGAAATTAGACATACGGAAAGCCTACGCGAGAGCCATTTTTTAATTGTTACATATGGCCCTGGATCAAAAAGTCATACTTGATTTTCGAGTAAATAAGGCTATTATGCCAAATACGTTTTAGTGAGGGTTACACTGCTGATGTCTAAGTCTAATGCAACATTGTTTGCTAATATATATGTTTAGTTTCTAATTATTGTCACATGCCCAAATTTTAATAACAAATACAAATAAATAATTCGTCAATTAATTAAATACACTAAAAATGTTTAATTTGTAATGCACTAGAAATGACAAACTAACTACAATTTGTCATCCATTAATTTGTCATGAATTTTTAAAAAGTGAAAAATTATAAGTCATGAACACAATAATATAATCTGATCAAATTAATTGTAAATGCTTGCAAAAAGCTATAAGATAAATAGAATTAACAGCTTTTCAGGTTGAGTCTGATTGATAAAAAAAATAGTGTACAGGAATAATTTTAATCGTCAAATAAGACATTTGTCTTGACAATTTAAGATTTTCGGTGTATACGAAATACGTTCGAAATAATATCGACCACATGTTTGTATAACCAATTGTGGCTTTGTTCTCTATTTGAAATAATTTCTTCGCTTGCACTGGATTTTCAACCGCAATTCTACTTGCTCTAATATCTCTGAAAGGTCTGTAGTGGCGGGTAATAAATGGAGTCAATGGTGAATATGCAATCGTTCCACTTTTTTTCACAAACCCCATCCGTTTTGATATCCCATAATTACAAAAAGTGAATGAAATACGGAGCTTTACAAGAAACTGACCGTTGTGCATCTTCGTACCTCACGTTTATTTCAAACTATAAATAAATAAATAAATAAAATGGGAACAAAAAAAAATTGGTGGTATGGAATAACAGTTGATCTAAGCAAAAGCAAGCTGGCTTATAGGAGGAGAACCTTTAATATAGTGTAAGGCCTAATGATATGGTATAATTATACACAACCACACCCACACACACACACAACCAACACACACACACACACACACCACAGGCTTCGCGCGCTGAGGATAGAGAGAGAAAGAGAGCGGTCGAGATAGACTCCACACCCATTTAGTTTAATAATCGTGTCATGCTAATGATATTGTTAATTTACACAACACCAAACACACACACAACACGACAACAGCTACATTGGATTTCTGATTGTGCATTGTGGGGTTAATATAAATTAGTATATCAATGCATTGTGGGGGAATGTGACTATTATTTATAGGAATGTATTTTGGGAGTGTGGCCATTGGAAATATGGTGGCTCTTGTGGGGTATGTTGTACCCCAACACACAACAACCCAATAACTACAAAAAAATAGAGGGGTATTTTTCTTTCATATGGTTTTTTTTAGCTCACAATGTATTTTTGACGTTTTTAAAATACTTCACTATGGGGACCCCCAATATGCAAATACGCCCCACATTGTGTAAACTTTGTACTTGCCAAATACCCCCCAAAGGGATTTGGAACGTAACACACCAAACAACAACACACAGGCGCGCGCGCGAGATAGATAGATCGAGAGAGAAAGATGGGGTAGAGATAGTACCCCACCCATTAGCGAGGCGGCATAGCTAACATATCGTGCATTTTGTGATTAAAAGATAAAATTTGGTACAGAGTAGAGAAAAGTAGTAAGAACAAATCAAGATCATGAGCCAACGCAATTTGCATAACCGTCGGCAATTTCCAAGATGCCGCCAAAAATGACCCGTTTACGGGCATATTTGTAAATATTTCAATCAGCTTTTACTTATGCCTATACTGGGCATTAAAGAATTGCTAATGATCAATGTTCATTTTTTCTCCAATCACAGCCATTGTCATATGAGTCCCTGTCGGACATTTTCCAAGATGGCAGCCAAAACACCCATTTTAGGCATATTTGCTAATAATTCAACACTGGCCTTTTTACTTATGACCTATACTAGCATGACACAAATATGCTTAAGAATGTTACAACTTGTTTCACGTCACAAATCACAGGCCATGCAATATGTGCCCCTGCGGCCATTTTCCAAGATGGCCGCCGACATCACCGAAAACTCGACCATTTAGACCCCCCCATATTTTGTAATAAGCAACACAACCTTTTACTACTCTCGATAATACGCATAAAAACAGGCTAGATATCTGCTTACATTGAACGTGTAATAACTTTATTAAGGTTACAATATATCCTACAGTGATATTAAAGGCCCCCGGTTAGTAATTGTGAATAAGACTTTCGCATTTTTGCAATCGTAATTCAAAATGTGATGATAATCATAAAACATTCATACATTGTAGTGGCACAAAAGCTCATTAAAGTATTGAATCTCAACTAAGTTACCCCAAAACATAGAAATTATCCCTTGTGGCTATCAACGGATATTGCATTGTTCAGATCACTGAATTGTTTCTTAATAACAAATTAAGGAAATCCGGTCAAGGTCCTGCATGGATACCAATGAACTCATCGCCGGAATGTATGACGATTCATCACATTATCACTACAATATGTTGCAAAACTCGTATATCGCTTTATACCAAGTCAGGATAATTGGTACCATCGGGAATTAGACCCAAGTATATGAATTAAAGCATTCACCTGGCATTTCTTGTATGATTTATTACGTGCATTATTAGGAGTTCATGCTTATTGGGTCAACAAGGCCGCGTGCGCGGTATTTATGAGATACCAAGTATTAAAATAAAATCTTCCCAGTTTCAAATTGTAGTCACAGTTCGGTCCTGGATCATGGAGAATTGTACTAGCTAAGACAAAACAATCAGTGTATACAGTATGGAGAAAGCGTATTTGTGCTTGGTTATGATGTGTAAGCATGGGCGCTTAAATTGCAACAACCATGTTGCTATCAGCCTCTTTGTGAGAGAATGATGAGAGAAGGATTACAGTATCTCCAATAGGAGTTGAGTTTTGCTCGGAACACAGTCACCATTAGTGTGATAACAAGAAATCTGTTGTTGATCAAAAACCGATTGATTGATCTAGGAGCACTTTCCCCGTAAAACAAAAGGCAGGGAATCTGCCTCGAGATTTTTGAAAAGTGGCAAACAGCAAAAAATGGCAAAATTTAGGATTTAAGGGATCACGATCCACACATGGGACCTTACGAAATGTATGGAAAAAATGTCTTAGCAGCAACAGACCTTAGCATATAGATGATGACTGATCCATCAAGAACTAGAAACAGTATCAGAAGTCCAGATGGACTAGTAGATCAAGGTTTCCGTTGTCGATCTGACAATGGTTCTATGCAAATGTTACCACAGGAAAAATAATCCCTTATATTAATCAGTCCAAATGTATATTATAGAGTCAGAGTGCTCACATAGACCACGTGGCATTGACACAAGGTATATCAGTGCCAGCCACTACCTGTTAACCAATCTCCAAGAGTCTTATGAGCTGCATCTCCATATGGAGACCCATGAGGACTGATAACAAAATGTGGTTTTCTCTTATGTTTCGAGCCATTTTCACTGGCTTTGCTTTGCCTACTACATAGCGGCTGATCAAAGGCGATTACTGGTGTTTGTCCTGAATTCAAATGTTCCACTGCATTCAAGATCACATCCACGGAGTGATTGATCATTGCCACTGCGTGAGAACGTTCACACATCTTGTTATTTATTATGATACAAACAAGTGCTTTAAGTCATACATCAGGCTTGCCGGTGCGCACAATTATATGTATTCAAATGATAATTTCCGCACTAGTTCTGTATTTTGAATAGTGAAGGCATTCTATCCAAAAAGCAGATAGGGCCTATGACCACTAAACTGCCCCGAGGGGCAAGACACGTCGAATTAAAGAATGTGAAAATCATGTTAAAAGTGAAATTGCTAATAAACAATCCAACATGGTTACTGAGTAGCCATTTTCAGTCGTTACAACAGGTATCACCGATGATTGTGGCGACGCAAAGAAGGAAGAATTTGTTTGATATTTTTGGAAAATGAGTTTGTATTAGGATAGTTAAGAAAATAAAAGGCCATGCGTTTTAAACCCGCACACTTTGCATCAAAAATTAAATTTGTTACAAACTACTTCAATTTCCATATTTGGGTCAGCTCAAAAAGTAATCTTGATTATAGCAAAAAGTATACAGTTTAAAAGCGGGAGGCCATAAGAAGCTCACTACAACATAAAATTTTCAAGGTACAGCGGTGACCTTGGAGATAAACAAGGTGAAATCTCAAAAATGAAATATAGCAATTGGAATGTCAATTACAGATCATTTTTTATTTGGACTAGGAACAGTGTCAACTAACAGCTGATTAATTCACAATGGTTTGTAATCTTTTTAGTACAGGGTAATCCCAAATTGTCAACAAAATTTCGGTTTAATTTCAGCCAACACATTTAAACCATACGTCAAAAACAAAAATAACTGCATATTTGAATTTCTCTTCAAATTTCCTTCCAGAAAATATAACTTGATATAGTAAGATAAATACTCCCAGGTTACATGCTCAGACAATTTGGAGAACGGTTGGCCGCTTTTGTATGACTTTGTACATGGATACAGTTACATGGGAAAGTTTTAGTCTCACTGGCAAAAAATCAATACTTCAGAGGACATTGATTAATATGATTATCAAGTAAGTGTCTTAGATAGAAGATAGATAGCTTCTTTTGATACCCCAACAGTTTAAAATTCACCTTTTTTTGACAAAGTTGTGAACGTTTTTGTAAAACTTCCCATGAGTGTGTACAGGCGAGCCGCTGCCCATACACTCTCATGGTGATTGGGATTTGTTAAATTTCTGTGTAATCAAGATATATAGAGTAAGTAACCAAACTTCATACAGATATATTATCTTTCAGCTTTGGAAATGAGATCAAATCACTTCAATATATCTGTACTTTACAAATTGGGCAATTTTGTTAAAAAAACCAAAGTTTTGTAGTGAAAAGTGTGACGCCTTCCACAATTTCTAGGTGTTGTTGAGTTCCAAAAAGGCCATGGCCACCAGTAGTAGTATGGTTTTTGGCAAATTTAAACCAGCTGGTACAGGCAAACAGTAGGTGCTTTATTCTTGAGTATTGTGGACGACGTTACTTGAATACACACAATATTAGTTGAAAGTAGGGTTTTACATGTCTGTATGTATATATTAAATAACCAAATAAAATGTTTTGGCGCCCATTTTGAAAGATGGATGTTTGATTTATAGGCAAAGGACATATACACGGGCCGCCGTGTATATAGCGTCCGATTGTTAGCTTACACGGCGGCGTTTTTGGATGTAGTGATAGGCCCTCCCATAAATGGTGAGGCGAAATAACACGGCAAAAAGTGCAGGCCGGCGGCCGTGTATGAATGCACTGTGACCCGGCAGCCGTTGTATGAATGTCAGATGAACCGGCAGCCGTGATGTGATGGCTCATCATAGAGATAGAACTAATGAGGCTAGAGGTCGGACTTTAAAGTTTGGGTGGCTCTTAAAAAGTTTTTTACGCATCTAATCAGTAATCATGGCCAATTATTAACTCATACGGAAAGTTATAAATCTAACATGTTTTTCGTCACTTTTGTATTTTTTTAAGTATTTTGTTTTAATATTACAGGTTATTTAGTTAATTTTAAATTTCTTTTTATATGGGTAGTACTTTTTAAAAATTATTTATCATTGTTTTATGTTATTATTATTTTATTTATAGTTTATAGATTTTTGTATTGCTGAAAGACCACTATCAGTGATTTGCTAACATCGGCAAAATCGAAAAAAATCATCAAAAATAAGATTTTTTACATGTATGTAACAAGTACGGTATCCTAACATACCCTGCAAATGATAAGTACCAGAAGAACCTAAGAAGGGACAGGAACGGAGTTTAGTCATTACTGTCCGTGCGGACACTTACTACAACAAGTATATGCAAGGGGCGAATCGTATCTTGGAAACACTGCCGTGTTCTTCCTTTTCTGTCAATTTCTACAGCTGGAAAAGGTAACTTATGAGATCTAAGACTTATCCTTCACTTTGAAGCTATTCTGCACATTTCAATATTTTCAAATCACTGATAGGGTCTTAAGTAGTTTAGTATGGTTAATGTGCATTTTTATTTCAATTTTTATATTTTAAAATATTTGTATGTTTTTATTTAATTTGATAATTTGTGTTTGGTCTTTTTATTCACATGTTGTATTATGTTATATTTATCTTAAATTTTAATTTATTTATTTTGTGGTATTTGTTTTTAATTAGTATTTTATTTTTAATCATTCATTTGTGTTTGTTTATGATCTTGTTTTTATTGCATTATTATTTCGTGAATCTATTTTGTTCGTATTTTAAGTGTTTTTAATGGCATCGTCTTTATTGGTTTCATTTTTTTTTATTTAAAATCATTTTCTTAAAAAAAGCAAAAAACTAAAAAATTAATTTTAATTTGTTAATATTTTTATTTAGGCCTACCATTAGTTTTTATGTTAGTATGTTGTTGTAGGGGTATGCAGCTAGCAACTATAACAAGAGGAACTCCGGGGGCACTTCGATCCCATCTTTGGTCTAAGAAATAGTAGTTTTGCCTTTGCCTCATGTGGACCGTTGTGATTTCATAGGATCTACTACAGTAATTCATTTTAAAAGTGACTCTGACATTAGCCACATACATTTGTTTCTATTCTGTGAAAAACTGTAAAAAAACCACTAACTACTCAAACGAGAGTTATACTATCCAAATGGATGTAAATAAGACCTTATTTTAGGATTCCTTGGGGGGTTTATGAAAAGCGGAATAAATTGTCGGCAATGTAGGGAGTAGTCACGATTAATGAAACGCGCATTGATATATGAGGTTACAAGTCCTCGCCATTGTATGATACGAAAAACACAAATAATGCGATCCGGGAACACGTCGCCCCGCCATGCAATGAATGCGAAGTCTGTAATTGCACATTGTTTTGACCTTGTGCAGCTAGTGAATTAAATTTAATATTGTTTTCTACCACTTCTTCAATACATTAAGCAATCATTGGCACATTTTTTGAAAGGAGCTGCCCACCATTTCAAAAATTTGATATTTTTGACACAGTTACGTTTGTAATTGTTAGGAAACACTATACTGCGAAAGAGAAGAGGAATTGCTTTTCTTAAAAAATGGTATTTATCACAAAATAAGCGATTTGATAAGGAGTAACTGGGGGATCCTGGATTGGACTTAACGGCAGAGCTGGAAAATGCTCGTTATGTCCCGTCATGATGAAATAGTGCCACCGCGAGAAAATAACCTCTAACTTGACATTGACCCCGAAAAACTATTAAAAACAAACTTAATGGATGAGGTAGACACGTACATGGCGCTATGGCCCGGCTATGTCACATTGGAAGGCCTTGCCAAGCAGCAGTTTTGATTGAATTATTATCGGGGATCCCCGATAATAATTATTCTGACAAAATTCCTTCGTTTGTGACACATAACATTTTCGAGCTTAAACCATCACCAGGTATAGTTTACTAGTCAGTACCAATGCAACCGTGTAAAACTCCAAATGTTTGAAAAATTGGGGGCCGCTCTTAAAAAAATGTGCTAAAGTAAAATATTATTTGTGTAGAGTAAGCTATAATGAAATGGAAATATTTCAAACGTAATTTTGGGCCTCCTTCCTTTAAGCTGTGAGTTTTATTGAGCATGGCTCCGCATATAAAGGCTACATGGAGCCCCTAAGGAAGCCAAACACATGTTGATTGACAGAAAAACGAAAGTTGCCGTTGTATATAGTATACGGGTTTTACGTACACGGCAAGTCGTGTAATATAGTTCACTGCCTTTGATTTAAACGTGGTCCCTTATATTCACATAAATGTTTTGTCAATTTATAAATTGTCCTCTTAATATTTTCAGACCTTAAATATAAAAGAAAATTTTAGGCATCATGTCACCGGTATTAAAGTTAGTCTGCATGTGATGAACAATAAAAGCTATTTGGTGGCCATTTTGAAAAAGGCTGCAGAACCTGTCAGGAAGTAAAAATTGAAAGTGGCTCATGATTTCAATTATTTAAGTTATTATATACTAACTATATACAAAAATCCCTTGCTTTATCACTAAATGCACAATTATACGTTATTCTAGTTATGCCGCCTCGATACAATTCACAATACAGGTATTATTTTGCGTATTTAGGCAACGAGATCCAAGGCATATGAAGCTATAATACTAGATATGCATAAGCTATGTGTGGTAAACCGGCAAAAGCACGAATTAATCTCCAACTGCAGTTTCTGAGGCTCTGAATGCGATTTAGCTCGTGATATCAACTGGGCGGATATAACAGAGGGGCCTGCTAGGCGCACGCCCCCCCCGTTGGCGGGGAGAAAAAAAATAAAAAAAAAAACAGGAACAAAACAAACAAATACAAGGGGAAAACGGGTGAAGGTGCTAAAAACTGCCATCCTAAAAAGTTTCATTATTAAAGCGTTGTGCGTGGTTTTTGTAAAGAGGAATACGCTACAATGTTTGATATGATGAAAAAAAAACGGATGGTTTTGTAGCACTTTCACCGAATTAAAGGGATTAGCAGCTAAAATGCGAATCATGGAAAAATGTTGGAAATGCATTGTTAAAATTGATAAATCGGGGCATAAGCGTGTTGTGAATTCTAGAAAAACAAAACAATAAATAGTGAAAATAAATGAAGTTTTGAGGGGAAATTTGTCATAACCGTCTCCTGCAACTGACATTACAGCGATGGTGTCTCAAAGGGTTGGCTTGGTTCGTCGGATGTTACGACGTCCTGTCATGTTGTTTCGTTTGTTGAAACGGTTTTTTTTCCGAAAGGTTATTACTCCGACAGGTCTTTATCAGAAGGTATTTACTCAGCAATGTTTTTTTTTATCCGACGTATATTCTCCGATGGGTAGGGTAAATTAATCCGAACGGCCAAATTGGTACGAACAACGCGTCATTTTCAGAAATCTTAAAAAAAGGGTATGGTTTTTACTACGAAAAGTTTTATTCCGAAAGGACATTACTCCGAAGGTCGTTTCTCCGATAGTTTCGGAATATCGAACCCTTCGGGAATAACACCTTCGAGTAAGTTGGGGTGTAAAAAACCTTGGAGTAAAAACCCAATTTATCATTTCATAGGATTTTTACTTCGATAGTTCATTACGGCTTTTTAGAATTTTAGTCATTTTTAAAGTGTATAACGATTTATTTAAGTGTTATACGATTATCTTGATAGACATGGCTCCCCCAAAAACCTCTATCTGTGAGGTTTGCGACCGCCCCGATATTTCAAACGTTGTTTTATGTGAGACCTTAAAAAAAGCGTTTGTGTTTTTAATACGTTAATATTGGTCTTCGACCAAAAGAGGGACTTTTTTGCGCGAACATTCCAAAACCAAAAACCATTTATTTTTTTGTTCTTTTGGTTTTTTTTATATTATTAGAAAAAAAAAACTATGAAATAAAAAATAGGTGGTTTTTTTTTTTTTTTTTTTTTTTTTAAAAGTTTGATATTCCGAAAATTCGGTGAAACGAAGAAGAAAGCCTTCGGAGTACGACCTTGCGGAGTGTGTAAATATCATAGAATAAAAAAAAAGAGTTTTTACTCCGAAAGGTTTTATTCCGAAGATCGATATTCCGAAAATTCGGAGAAGAAAGGAGAAGAAGAAACGACCTTCGGCATCATGACCTTCGGAGGTAGCGTAAAAACCTTTCGGGCTCCAATAACTTCGGATTAATGACCCTTATTTCTTTTCGGAAGAAAGACCCTTCGGAATAAAAAGCTTTGGGAGCAATGGCCCCTTCGGAGAACCAGAAATGATCGAGCGGAGCTAAAAGCTTTCGGGAGAATGGATCTTTATTTTGGAGAAGAAGGAAAAGACCCTACCTTTCGGAAGAGTAATGCACTTCGGACAAGGACCCTTCGGAACAAAACCCTTTCGGAATTATGAGCTTACATAGAACAGTGGTTCCGAGAAGTAATGACCGTTCAGAGAAAAAACCTTTCGGAGCAATGATACGTTCGGAATATCGAACTGTCCCCGTCTCACAATCCACTAAAAGCTGATTGGTTTACACCAGACAGAATAAACCAAGATCATAATTTTGTATTGGAGCATCAATCTGTATTAATCATGGTGCACATTATCACGCGGTAATTTGTAATATTCACCGGGAAAGGTTTTTTTTAAAAGTTCAAGTCGGAATCTTGATACGCACATATATAAATTAAAGAATCAGATAAAAAGACTGCCTTGTCTAAATAGATAGATTTAAGCCACCACACCAACTTGCAGGGTATGTCGATGAGCCATGCATTACAAAAAATTATCAAAATGAAGTTTTGATGATTTTTTCGATGTTCGGATTACACATCTCATTCCGAGAAAATTGCATCTCCAGCGTGTTTGGGTCCGGTATAATATGCATTAATTACTCCTTGCATTACTCGACCAGTGATCGACTATTTTTCTTTGTTTCCAGGGCAGATGTAGCTACATTGTTAATTCCTAACATTATATTCAGGAAAGAAAATCGCAACAAAATGCCCATGATTCTACCAGCTCGTATTGACTTTTTTTCTTCATTTATTAAATTTGTCTTTGATAAAGATACAGTTTACTAATCATCGAGTTTTTAATAAATAACACCATCCTTGATTTTGTGCTTAAATCAACGATTTCCTGAGCTTTTATCGTACTTTGACAGAGTGGGACCGTAGACAAATTTTCTGTATGTTTTCTATGGGTTGCAAGTACTTTTAGCATATTAAAAAAATCATACCGATATTTATTTAAATATAATCTAGTTTGTATGTCTTAAATATTTTTAAATACCTACTAAATTCCCGTTGGAAATATTGTTACTTATAACAACGGAAAATGTTTGAGTGTCCTTTCAGATGGGGATATTATTATGGAAAGCCGTTACATCATGTCAAAAATCAGTACTTTCGACTTTAGGGGCACCCTGATGTGAAAATCTCCATCTCCTCGTTTGCACCTTAAGCGGAACTTAGAGGCGTTATTCTTTCTGAAATTTAAATCGTTTAAGCAAATTTTAAGAAGAATTGAAAGAATTCTCGTATGAGATTTTATGAAGTTCATCCCAGTATCTTTTAATACCTAGGTTTCATAATTTTAGATAATTTTTACTTTACGATTCTTAGAAATTATTCTTAAGAAGTTGTTAGAATACTAAGAATGATTATTTTTTTTCTTTATCAATTTTACTTAAGATTAATCTTTACTTTTGTCAAGCAGAGCCCAGAAGAATAGTTCCTCTTAAGTTCCTCTAAGTTAATCTTAAACTTACCTTTTTAAACTTTTAAAAACAGGACCCGAGCGTTTTCCTTGTAACTTGTATGGAAGACTCGAATGTCAATAATTCGAAATTTTGGATTTTAGACCAAAATCCGGATTTTTGGTTAATAATCCAAATTTTCTTTTGATAATCCAAGATGTTCAAGAATCCTTGGATTTTCAATTGATAGTCCAATTTTTCCGACACTCAATTCGAAGGGGTACCCCTGCCATCACTACCCACCCCCACCCCCCAGCCACAGCACAGGAGGGGATACTCCTCCCGCACCACCACCCGGCACTATACGGTGCCATTGTAGTTGTGTTTATTGCAGCCAATTCCATGCCCCCCCTCGTTCCAAAAATCCTGGATCCGCCCATTGATATCCTTGCACAACGGTTTTGGCTTGTATGTGAGAGTTCGCAAATTATTTTTCAGTTTGTTGAACATCAATCAGTCATACTGCCTCGAGTGTTTTTTTGTGTAAAAAACAACTGATAGCAATCGATATTTTTATCGGTGATAGGAAGCAACACGTGATGTGCAGTAAATCAGGAGGTTGTTCACGGCTTTCACGGTGATCAGCCAGATGGGTCAATTTCCTAACGTTTTAAAGTGTTTGTTTATTTATCTCAATAATTTATTGTATAATAATTAGCATTCAATTGAAAAGAGGTTCCGTGCATTAATGATCATAATTTTGTTTAAGAGCTGTTGCAGGCCGTGTGTCGACAAACAGATCTTTATTTTGAATATATTTAATTTATGTAAATTAAAATTAATCATAGAGTTTTTTTTTACTTTTTTTAAAAAAAAAAAAAACTACAAATTTTATTGTAGCATCAATTCTTTCTTAAGTCCATGCATTAATAAATAATAAGAGCAGCTAATTTCGGGTTAATGATGGTGGCGATAAATAATATATACAACATTCAATCCCAGCAATGAGTTTCAAGCGTAATTAAATATTCGTCCTCACGCCCAAACAACCTCTCTATTGAAGCCTTATAGACGTTTAGTGACAAGCCACCGACACTAGTCACCGACTGCAATTCGCGCATGTGTAGTACACCCGGGTGACTGACCTAAGTAGAGCACATAACCGATGCAGGTAAATCTCTGTGTACATTGTACATGTCAAAATGCAACCATGCTTGACCGCGTGCCCACCAACAGGTTCCGCGCATATCATTATGACAGCAACATACGCCCATTGCATTTCCCAGTTCAAACTTGGTTCCACTGCTGGAAAATATAGCCATCATATTTTGCATTTTGGGTTTCCCCCCCCCCCCCCCACCCCCCCCCACCTCTTTAAATAAATTGTCACCTTGCAATGATGGCACTGTGGGTTCAGGAATGATCTTCAGTAATACCGACACAGATAGTACAGCTCACTAGTCAAATTATATCGCGCATAATCTACGATTATTTAGGAGTACTTTTTCACGCCCTCAATTTTCCCGGGATTGACTCACGGCGCAAGTTTACTGACTCAACACAAACACCTACACTCAACCACCGGAAAATCTTATTTATATTCTGTTCAGTTTCCGAGACCCGCGACCATACCGGATTTTCCCCATTCAGCATTGCGCATATATTTTTGACCACCTGAGGTCTAAAAAAGTCTCTCGAACGTCATGAACACATATTGGCAAATTTCCATTCCAAAATCTCTCCCCACGCTGTATCACAAATATGACACCACCATTCAGTAATAGAGAGTAATGAGCGGGCGCTCTTCATTTGTAAATTGTATTGGAAGAAGTGTGTACGTGTACTGTTTCGTATAGTGTAACTTATCCAACAAGCGACTTGGAACCGTTGCGCTAAGTATCATGGGTAAGCGGCCATTTCCTCACCCTGGCCAAGAACACACATGGGACCCGAAACATTCAGCCCACAGACTCTACCCATTCATCGCAACTCAAAGCACAAAAACACCTACTTAGCCAACAACAATATATATTACCTGTTAAGCAATGAACATCATTATGATAATGATAACTAAAGCGGTGATAAAATGCGCGAGAATAATTAATGAGATGTCCTCTTAAGGATGATTGATTTTTAGATCAGAACAAAATGGAAGAAAAACATTCAAGTATTCAGAAGAGTATTTGATGATCGGTATCTTCCTCTTGTATTCAGGTTTAAAATAGAGGAAAAGGATTGCATATCCAACTAAACTGTTCAATGTTCATTTTAGCTCTGGAGTTGAGTTGATACCATGGAATAAGAAATCGTTTAATAATATTCATTGGTCTTTGTTCTTCGAATACGGTAATTGAAGAAGGGGCGGATGCTCAACCACAGTTTACACTTGACCAGGGAGTTTTCATGGTACTTTATAGACACCATGACCATGTTCTTTACTTATTTGTGATGCGATCTGGGAAAACCCGCCACATGGTGGGAAATTTATATTTTGAGTTTTTACTATCACTGCAGAGTTTAAAATATTAAGTTTCCATAACTGTTTACTTCTTTCTGCTTTAATACACACGTCAAAAGTTACGCCTTATACAATCTGACAAAAAAGTACAATTATAACATATTTTAAGCTATTTTCTTTTTTCAAAACTGTCATGTGCGACATGTGGCGGGTTTTCCCAGATCACATCACATTTATGAAGTGATTTTAGAATGTTTAATGAGAAAAAGAAACATGACTTGGGCGATGGATGAATTCTTTCGAATCGATAATGTGTCACAACATACATGATACGATTGTGTTAAGTTATGCCATTCTGTGAAAAGTGGCAGAATTTGTATGGCACCTTCTCTTTGCAACAACCAAATCGGATGATGTAAACAATATTCAAAAGCCAAGACTTTATTTATGACATGATGGAAATATCGCGTCGCTATTTCTTTTTTTTCACCTCCAACGAGGGTGCTTTTGCCTTGCACCATATTTTTGTGGACACCCTGTATATATACTACGTGAATCAAAACAAATTGTGCAAAGATTACAGATGACCTTGACCTTAATAAAGATTTGTTGTTGTTTTAATAAAGCAAATCGAATATACTTCCAAGTGTTGAAAGAATGAAAGAAATCGACTGAAAAATAAGCCAGATATGACAAATTTTGTAAGCACACCTCTTTTTCCTCCATTCGATATACTGGGTATAGCATATGAAAAGTAATGAAGTGAGCGTTCAGCCGCAATTATCAATGTAACTGTAATTTATTGCGGAACTGGCATTGTAAATGTTCACACAAAATCTCACCCAATTAATCCTGATTTGTAAATGAAAAGGGTTTTCAACACTACTACTACTGTAATTCAGGTATAGATAAAGGTATGACAATAAGGGACTAAACTCTTAGCAATATTCTAAACAATGGGAAGATCTTGTTTTCTTGCTCTGCAACAGGTGAATTGGTTTTGGATTTGTCATATCAGTTGGCACATTGGTATAAATACTCATTGATTAGTCCGTAGTTGAAAAAAAATCAAGAAAATATAACATTAAGTTGACAAAGGCATCATGCTATTCATGATATTATACATACTCACAAACACAAGTTTAATGGGTATAAATCGCATAGGAATAGAGAAAAAAGGGGTTTTCTTACAAAACCTGTCATATCTAGCGTATTTTTCAGTCCATTCTTTCATTTTTATACACATGAATGAAAGTATAATGTGTTTTATAAAAACAACAATAGATCTATGATATAGTAATTGCATTAAGGTCAAGTTCATCTTTAATCCTTGCACAATTTTTGTTTCATGTAATATATATATATATATATATAATATATATATATATATATTATATATATATATATTATATATATATATATATATATATATATATATATATATATATATATATATATATATATATATATATATATATATATATATATATATATATATATATATATAAATCTACAAATAGTATATTAGGGAGACAGTTTAATAATTCATTAGTTTATAATGAGCTCTTATAGTTATTTAAATTAATTAATATTCATATCCTTTGTTATTCTAGTGGATTACCCTTCATTTGCATAAATTAATATTCATATTCTTTGACGGAATAAACCGCAATTCTAAAGGAAACTTTAGGGAGACAGTAAATTTCTCCCTAACGTATTCATGAGTACATAACAAAGATCAGTGTCTCCCTAAGGTAGGATATAGTGATATATATCTATATAACACCAACACACACACACACACACACACACACACACACACACAATTGCATTAAGGTCAAGTTCATCTTTAATCCTTGCACAATTTTGTTTCATGTAATATATATAATATATATATATATATTATATATATATATATATAATATATATATATATATATATATATATTAAAATGAGTACAACATAGATGAGTAGGCATTACAAAGGAAAAAAAACAAAAAACATTTCCTTCCCCTCAATAACTCGATCGGCTTTAAATATACCCCGAGACGACATGTACTGGCTAGTTTTTTTCCCATACTCATGTTTCTTTCTTTTAGATGATTATTGGTTAACATGCATTTGAAAAGTTCACAATGTCCCTTTTGATTGACAAAACTCCATTCTTTAGAATCCCCTAAAATCAGTTAAGCCGTCAGCATAATGTAACAATTAACCATACTAAGGAGAAGAACAAGAAGACCAAAAGAAAAAAATGAAAAATTGAATCAGATTGTGGGCTTAAAATACTACACTCCTTGTAACAGAAGAGATCAATCTAACCGCTGCTTTATCTGTGTATCCTGTGTCCTTAAAAGCACCCTGTCGGGACTCAATCCATTATACGCAATACGATAGCAAACGTACTGTTCAATGTTTTACACGTAGCCTGCTAAAATGTTGTTATACCCGTGTTTGGAAAAACATGCATGGCAGTAGTATGTACGCCAATGTGAGAAGTTGGATAAACATGATATTAATAAAATTATAGCAAAGCGACGGTTTTTCGTGAATGGATTGGTTTTAGTTTTTTATTGCTACATATTGCTATTTTTTGCCCTATTGACATGGTGCGTTAATGAATGTGAATGAATGCGGCAAACGTGTTGTATTTCATAGACAGCCTGTCTTAAAAAAGCTTTTGTAAAGCAAACATTTGATCAAGAAAAAATTGATATTTTTACTGTGTACTATATTGTGTACTATAATGCCATGGAGCTGGGATTCGCTTATTATACGCACACATACTACACGCATACACGTGCATCGCACGCGCGCGAACACACACACACACACTCCGCCTGCGCACTCACTCACACGCACACACACTCGCACACACTTCCAGCCTACACTGCCAAAATCGTATCTTGACAAATTCTTGGACAATTGGAGTCATGTCCGTTTTTTATTCACAGACATAATCCGTTAATTTACAGACCAACTTCTAAAAATTGAGTACATCATTTTTTTCAGAAACGCACTTCGTTAATTTACAGACCAACGAAAAAAGAGGTACTGTGCCTTATTTTTGCATTTCATTATTCATCTGAATACGTTAGCTCTTACGTAACCATTAGAACTAGTGATGCCATAACTCAAAACTAATTGTAAAAGAATTGTTTTCTCCGGAACTGAATTGTGAAAATCGTTAAGAACAACATATCAAAAGTTTACCAAAATCAAAGGAGTGGAATATTTATTTTTAAGGGGGTAAGGTTTAATCAGGGGTCAAAATATGAAATGGGTCAAAACACGTTGAAAAGTATACCAACATGTTCGTCACCTTTCACCTATCTGTAGGTTGTAGTTCAAGAGTTATCAGTAAAAATAGGTTAAAGGTTACAATGGGGGTAAAAATCCAGATGTATATATCTGCTCGTTATAAAATGGTGTCAAATTTTTCGTCTAATGGTACATAAGCCGATAATATACTGGGTACACCATTTATATATGATAGTCGTCGCATAATTGGAATGCAAAATGTAACTGGTGCTACAGGGCCTATGACAGATCACTAGTCATAGCTCTGTAATTCTTATAGAATTGTCGAACAAAGAATCTATATAAAATTACTCATCAAGCTTGACAAAATGAACAATATACAACCAGTTTGAACAAAATCGGACCATTCTGTAAATTTTATGCCAAGATGACCTTGAACTGTTATGTGCCTATTGTACTATATTTCGTAGATTGGGCAAACTATATAATTATTTTTAAACCTTAGCGTAGTCCAAAAAATGGTATATCTTTTAAATCGATTCGAACCATTCTAATTTTTTACCCCTTTACAAACCCTGCCCTCTTAATTCTACATGTTTCACTAGGTTGATTTTGATAAGCTTTCGATATATTATTTTTGGACAATTTTGCAGTATTATTAAAACCAACATTTCTTCTTTTGCAATTTGTTTTGGGTCAAATCATAAATATATTGGACTACATGTAAGAAAATTTTATACATTTAGGTCTACCAAACTGGGAATCGAACCCGTGACCCTCTGAAACACAATACTTTACCCCAATACTACGGTACCTTATGGAATTGATGAGAACATTTACTTTACTGGCCTATGTTTTTTTTTTCAAATTTATCATTTTTTTTACTTTTTTTATATTTCTATATATAATGAAGGACATGTTTTAATTTCTAAAACCTATTATTAAGGCTGTTTATAATTTGAAAGGTAGCAACTATTCATATTTTTTTCCGTTCTCTATCCTCAGACAAACCTGAACGTAATTACTTATGAACGACGGTTGGATTTTTTACCGCCATGTCTTAACTCCTCATTTATAGACGCAGTTACTGCATGAAACCGAAGCCGCTGTTTCAAATCTGTAAAAACACAAACTTGTACTGTAGAGTTTTTCAGTTTCTTGAGACACAACCCATATGCTACATCACGTATGTTATAACTAATTTACGAAGTCTACATAAACTGAGAGGATAAGCCGCACTTGTACAATTGAAACTGACGGTCTTTATTAAAGATGTGGTATTTCTGGACCAGAGGGCCATTTGTAACCAACAAGATGTTTTCTCTGAAGACGACACATTTTCATTCAAGACACATTTTATGCCTCCTTGTAAACGTTCTCGATAGTCGCATGTTCTTCGCATTGGGGATTTAACCATTCTGACAATACGAAAAGAAACATTATCATCTCGTATTTAAAGACTGATTCGATATTTTGAAATTATAATTTTTGTGCAGGAATTAAAATATTCATCTAGACTAAAGATAGTCACCTACAAGCTTAATTCGAAAGTTACAGAGGACGGATTTTTCGTTTTCATGCTTGAAATTTTTTTGACACCGTGTAAACATTGCCTTGGATACCGTGGTATAACGGAATCCGGATCCGGAACAACCTTTTACAAGTTTTTGATTTTCTATATAGGACTTCCGTATTTAGATTGTTTATTTTCTTCACTAAGTGATTAGTATATGGACAAGCTTATGCATATGCAAAAAACACGATTTGTGTGTGAATAATGAGTGCGCCCTCATCGGAAATATCTGAGTCAGCCTTTAAAACGCAATTCCAATCACATCAAAGAGTCGAGTTCTTCTCTCTTTATAACCCCGGTAAATCAACCTCTACATTTGTCTAGTAATTTTGTACAAGCAATGCGACCTTTCCCCTGTTTGTGTCTGACACATTGTTGTCGGATTTGTTGGTAAAGATTGGCAGATTAATGGCTTTACAATCAAACAAAACATATACTTATTTGTTTTGACGCTAATTATGTTTTCAAAATAGCAAGTAGAAACAATGATATCGATGAAAAAGACGTATGAAATGATTTTTATAAGTGTCCATAATATTATGGAATGATTGTTGAAAAAGTTTCATAAGTTGTGCCTTGTATAATACTTGGCACAGATGTCCATTTTAATTGAAATCATTTTGTTTTTTAGAAATTTCTGTTTCTGTAAAGTTTGTTCACTCTATAAATGTACCCTCATAGATAATTCATGGAGCTATCGGCTTGTTGAAATCTGACCAAACTCACAAAATTTGTCATGAGTGAAAAATTTTGACAATTTCTATGGTATGGAATTGCATGATTTAAAATTGAATCCGTTTAATTTTGTTGTTTTCTTTTGTGATTTTGTCCAAGGTCCTATATGGACGAGGTTACAAATTTTTAATATTTTTTTGATTCATCCGGGGGAACAATCATTTGACTCACACTGTATATTGATACCTGCAAATCTCTATGTAGGCCTTTAATAAAGAATTATGATTACACTGTTCATTTACCCAAATTCCCTTTATCGCGTGTGATCATTAATTTTTTGAAAACAATTGTCCCACATTCCTGTAATCACAACAGCTACATAACAATTGAAAGCTCATTCCTAGGGCCTCAATCCACTTTTTGTCGAAAATGAGCTAAGTAGCAGAATAGGATAAAGAGCATAACCATATTTGATACTAATTTTACGTTTCAAGCATACTGGTTCAAAAGCTATAGGCTCGCATTTCTCAGAAGTGGCCGGAAAGTTCGGATTTTGAAAATGATAGAAATATCCAACTTTTCATGACAATTTCATTGTTTGCTAACATTATCTTAGCCAAAAAGTTTGACAAAAGGAATTTTGAAAGCGAGACTGTGCTGAAAAAACTTCAAACTAAAATCAGTGGCTTGCTTACATACGCAAATTGTATCCATCTTGGAAAACAAGTAAGTGGCATAACCAGGAGAGTTTATAAACGAGTTCGAGGGAGTTTTCAATTTTCATCTCCCCCTAGATTTTCTTCTTTACATTAATCTTGCTTTAAGTATCTGGTTTTAACTGGAAAGTATATCGTTTGGCACAAATTTGGTACTGCAATTATTTATTTTTGGAAAGGGCCTAAATCCACTATCACCCGAAAATAAAAAAACTAGCAAACATCTAATTATCAGAGAGGAAAACCAATTGATTGGGTTTCAGCTCTACGTGTAGGGATCGTTCATTGTAACAATATTGTATGATTGATTGCGTTAATGGCTGAATATTTTTAGCTTTCGAGTGCATTGGCCAAAAATCAATGCCTCCGGGCGCCTCCGTTTACGACGAATATGGCAACACCCACAGGGGCTTGTACCATTATGAGTCTGGTCAAACTGACGCAAGTGAATTAATTTTTGCCAGGCACGGACTCAAAATTATACCGACAAACCTAATTCATAACGTGATTACGATAGAGAGTTTTACAAGAAAATCTGATATGTCTAATCCATGCAGCATATTTCTACGAAAGATCCATCCCCGCTCATAAAATGAATCAATCCAACGTCGCGCGTAACGTTCTCAGGCCCTCCGCGTAAGCTCATAACATACGCCCGTGCAATGACAAATATATGCAGGGAATTTTTTTTGTCCAATCATATTTACGCTCTCATAATAAAACGTTTCTGAATAACATCAACCGTGATTATTTGAAAAAAATGGGATATCTCAGAACTATGAACGTGGATTTAGGCCCTTTTGGAGTCTTCATACAGGAAGGTTATTTTTAGTTTTAGATGTAATCATGGATGGGCCCTTTGTAAACATCCATGCCCGCATTGGTAAAGCAAACTAACACGCTAGTATCAGACTACCGACACAGCCAGATAAAACAACCATGCCTATCAGTTTCCAATTCTGTTCTTTTTAACCGGCACCTGATGCATGAAACAAACCCACATAATTCACAAATACTTTGAAAGGGTATAACGCGTTGCGGTACGCGTGTTGTAAGCTCCTTGCCTTTCGCTTACGTGTAAACTTTTTATAGACTTGCCGAGGGGTACTTAGCTCTGATAGTATTTTCAAAGTGCCAGGACCCTAGGGGAATACTGCTCTAAGCAAAGTCAAGAATGCTATTGACCCACTTGATGTAATAATTCTTTTACCAATGTTGATTTTTTACCAAGGTGCGTGGATATTTGCATTTAGATTGATACAATTAGTTTTCTGATAAACAGGTCTCTGTTTAAACTTTTCTTCCATTTTAAATTAAGGCTCAAGCAATATATTGTCTGCTGTCGTATTGAGCTTTTACCCTTTGTTACTGGACATATAAACTATGGATCTCACGTATCAAGAAGAACATAACATAAATATTTTTCTCCTATCTTAACATTCAGCAGATGACATGACACACGAACCAATTAGTCATATCTGTGATAAGCTAAATTTAACGCAGAGAGAATCCAGACTCTTAAAGTGATACTTGAATTCCAAAGCACTAAAATCGTTTTAACTACTTCCGTAATCACAAACATCTGACGCACATGACAGAAAGAGATAGCTATAAAGCTTTTAGCAGTCAAAACTTGCAGTGTGTCAATGATAACCATTTTCACGTTAAAATAAACATATTGTGGAGAATTCCCGTATTGAGGTGGCTATGATAATGTGACTTTATAGAAATTCCCGCCTTGAAGTGGCCTAAACTTACTGAGCAGACGACAAGCGCCACATGTTAAGCACTTCCGGTACCTCCCAGGTGAATAATGGCATCTACTCCTCAATCTACTCCGTGGATTCACCACCAATCAGATAGCGTGTGCAGCCTTTAAGCGTCTATGTGCAAATTGAAAGATTCTGCAAAAGGTGAGGTATAATAGGAAATAACACTCAATCTATGAAATATATTAGGTACACCTGGACAAAATTGCTACAGAAGGTTTTCTTGCTGTAACTAGCAGTAAAAGACCTCCCAAACAACATATCAAAAAGGTAGAAAAAGGGAAGGCTGGTAAGACATGCTAATTTGCATTTATCTTATGTGGATGTATACGTCCATATTTCGACAAAGGTATATAGCTCATAAATGCATGTTTAGGGAGATTTTTCATTTTTCTGTTAGTATTTGAACATGCTTTGCATGGCTATGCCTTCAGGGTGTGTATCACTTGCAATTGATATATTAAAAGTGGAAAGTGATGGTCATTATTCAAGATGGCCGCAGTTTTCCCGCCAAAATTAATTTTGCATTCTAGATGATTTGTCAGACTGCAATCGGGATGGGGAGATCTTTATTTAGCAAATTATTATCAGTATTTATTCAAACACATTGGGTCAACTAATGTCGGGGGCACTCCTATGCGAAGTGATGGGCATATGTGCCTCGGCAAGGTGAAAAATTGGATCCTTTTCGGTCTCTCTTCAACCCCACCTGGATATCCACGCCTCACCGGGATCCTTTCCCAGGTCCTTTCAGATTAAATGTACCCACAAATACGGGGTCATTCGGTACACAAGCTGAATAAAGATGGGCCATCCAGTATGAAACTTTAAGAAGGGGGCCAATGACGTTAAAATAGGAAGTGTCTCTTTTCTAGAGTACAAATTGCCATTTGCCATGAAATTGCTGCCATGAAATTATAAAATTGTTAAAACTGTGCACGTAGGCTGCGAAAATTTTGAATTTGGGTGTTCAAATTCTTTAAAAAAGTGGATAATTTTATGCAAACTTGTAATAAAAGTGGATAGCAGGAAAGAAGAAAATGGGGTCAATGAGTATGTGAACATTTTAAAAAGGGGGTCATTTCCTGGGGTCAAGCATTCTAGACGTCACCAAAGTCAGCATCTCACAGACCTTGACTGCGAGCTCTAACAGGGGATGTGCTGCACAAGATCTACTACAAAGCATCATTTGAGAATGCTGCAGATAAATTCAGCCTACATCTAAATGCCAAAGAGACGGAATGAATACATGACCGTCGATGAGGAAGAGAATCATCAACCTATCTGCACTACACACGGTACCCAACTAAAAACGGTTAGACCTCAAGACTCAAGAGTTAAAGGGCCGTGGCCTGATCGCTAATAGTATCGTCCCACGCGTCCCCATACTCCAAGATTTACCAGAAGTGGTCAACATTTTGGTATTTGAAGAAAGCTACTATTTTTCTCATTTGCCCTGTGAAATCTTTGGGCTAAAGGATATTGGTTTGGAAGTTATGAGCAAATATGTACCCCATTTTTGGTCGACCGATATTAATTTTACACATAGAGATAGAGGGCAAAGAAAATCATGTTTTTAGCTCTCACATGAAAACGGGTTGAAATATTAGAGCAAAACTCCACAGATGGGGTTTAATAATAATAATAATAATAATAATTTGAATTACTTGCAAAACATGGTGTGCTTCACATGCAAAATACAAAATACAAATATTAGCAAGTAATCCTGGAAAAATGAATGGGCTGAAAAATACCCAAGCACTTAAGTGCACACTTTTCTTCTTAAGAACAACATTGATGGCAGGACATAATGCAAAAAATACATGAAAAATAGCAGTACCGGTATTTAAACAAAAAATGCTAGAATTTAAATAAAATGGCAATACATTAAATAATATATAATTAGCAGAGTTAATCACATACAAAAAATACTTCATCTTGTGCTGGTAAGCAGAACCTCAATTTGTGAAGTCAAAGTAAAATTCTTTACAACCAGTCCTGAAAGTTCCCACATTTGAGCCAAATGCAATGTTGACGGAATCTCGTTCCACAGACGAGGAAGTGAGACAAACATAGAATTATAGAAAGAGTTACTTCTAGCAATTCTGTGCAAAAGCCTTGAATTATCCAAAGAACTACGATGGATGAAAGAGATGAAAGAACTGGGCCCTAAATCATTAAGAATTTTGTAACCAAAAAACCAACCTCTGAATCCTAAAAACATACTCAAGTCTCACTAAGCCAAACTCACGAAGCCGTTCTGCATAAGGAGGGACTAGTATCAGAATTATGTGATTTTCGATAGAATTCGATGCGTGTTATCCTTCGCTGAATTTTCTCAAGTCGATCCAAGTGATTTCGCTGAAGGTGCCCAAACGCTAGCACAATACAGAACATGCGGCATGACAAGAGAATCATACAGATTGAGGAGGGCCGAAGACGACATATTTCTAGTGCACCTGATGATGAAACCAGACAGCTTAGAAATCTTATCACATACATTACCAATGTGAGTGTCAAAAGAGAGATCCTTAGTGAAAGTAACACCAAGAACTGAAGCTTTAAACATCAGTGAGTGTGGTATCATCAATAGAATAAGAATGGGAATACTGCAGAGACTTGGATCTTGTTACATGCATTGTGGAACACTTCGATAAATTTAAGGGCAGCTTATTCAGAACTGTCCATTTGAAGATATTACTGATATCTTCTTGGAGAATCTGGTGATCAGATCATTGTAAATAGGGCGAAATAAAGTGTGCTCATTCAGCAAACTGAAAAATAGGAGATGAAACAACGGTATTGATATCACTGACAAAAAGCAAGAACAGAATAGGACCAAGGACCGAGCCTTGTGGTACCACACAGATGTAACAGAAGACCACTCAGAAAATGCACCTTTGAAGACAACCCTTTGCTGCAGTCCAAGAAGAAAATTCTGAATCCACTGAAGTAGACAACCCCGAATGCCCAAAGAATGAAGCTTAGCAAGTAATAAATTGTGTAAACCTTATCAAAAGCAGAACTGAAATCCAAGAAAATTGTATCAACAAGAGAACATTTACGACTGTCAAGTGATTCAGAAAGAAGATGAAAAAAATCTTGTAAGCATTGCTCACAATTTCTACCACTGCGAAAGCCAAACTGATTGTCAGAAAGTATATTGTTCTCCTCTACATAAGACATGATACGAACACCAATAAGCTGTACCTTACCTACATAGAATAATGGTTAATGATACTGGCCTATAACTGCCAGTAATAATCTTTAGGCTTGCCAGACCCTTTAAACACAGGTACAACATAAGCAATTTTCCATGCTTTGGAACCTTGCCTATCTTAATGAAAGTATTAAAAAAGCTTGCATAATGTAGTCGAGTTCATTGCACAGGATTTCAAGAACACAGGAAGAATATCATCAGGCCCCGGAGACTTGGAGGTATCAAGATTCCTGAGAACATCGACTACCTCATCAACCCTAAAGGATCAAAAGAAAGAGGGGGTACACCATGGGAAGGAGACACATCAGGTATAGAATTCAGATCAAGCGGTTTGTACTCGCCACCAAACTTACTAGAGAAATGGCTGTTGAAAGCATGTGCAATTTTACAAGGTTCACTAATCACTTCCTTATCAATGGTAAAAGATGAAGTATTAGAACCCTTACGAGCAGCAGCAACATATGACCAGAACTTCTTTGGATTCTGCCTAACATTACTAGAAATGTCATTAGTGTAGGCATTAGGGGTGAAGGCCATTCTATCAAGATGAAAACTTTATTTACTTAAATCGGGTCGTCCCCTTTTAATATATTGTATAATAACTAAAATATAGGCAAAAATTGCACATAGGTGTTATGCAAATTAGCATGTCTTGCCATGCTTCCTTTTTTCTACCTTTTTGATATGTTGTTCGGGAGGGTTTGTACAACAAGTTACAGCAAGAAAACCTTCTGTAGCAGTTTTGTCCAGGTCATACCGTAGATTGAGTGGACTAATGAGACTCTTCGTCTACTGTGGTCGGAGAGTTCATATCGCCACTGAAAAAAAAGTGTGGGTATTAGTGATCGGGGAATTTCAATCTACGTGCTGGTCAAATCTCGGAAGAGACTAACTGTAAGTGACTGGGTTGGATAATAATCTCGCTCTTTTTCATTGAATATCATGACTTTTTGATATTATTCTCTGGAGAAATTCAACTGAAAATTCGGATGGTTCTGAACTAAAACTTCACCGCAACACATCCAGAAAAAAAGGTCCATCACCAGATGCTTTTCAACGTGCTTTTCTCACCTTTACACCATGGAACTTAACCTTTGATTTCGCACATCGTGGAGAGCTTTTCGCTTTGAAAAGACTAATTTATTTCGACAATAATTCTGATATGAAGGATAGTTTGAATTTTATAATATATACTTAATCGAAACGTGAATAATTGAAGTCTGTTTTAGGATCACACAATCGATTGACTTCGAAAGATTATTAATCTTTAGAAGTATTTGACAATAGGCATCGAGCGCTTCAACCGTAATTGAATCAATTTATTGCGGCGCGGAAAATTAGGTTGCGAAGATGAAGAGTTTACATGTTAAGACACCGAAGTATTTAAATCATGGTTATGGTGGATTTGTATTTACATTGACATTGTATTGAAAATACATTCCACGTCCTGGACTGTGTTTGTACCAACCGGAGGTAATTTATAACCCCAATTTATAAGGCATTGCTGATGACACTACGGCCTTGAGCTCATAATTTCAGAACTGTTTATATCAATATTGGCGCAACCTGTACTCAAGATGTAATGATATACGTTTTGACTTTGCGATTCTTTCATGGGATAGTTGGAAACTACTGCTTTGGAAGTCGATAGCTATAAATACTAAATATAAATACTTGTAATTAATCTTGCGCGTATTACTGACTTTGTGAAATACTTTCTTCAAACCTGTGTTGACCTCTACATATACAGGAGCGAATTTGTTACTATTTTCATATCGGAAATTGCACTGTTTTGAGTTATGGCCGAAAAGGTGAAATTTACATTTCTCGTGGCTCTACTTCAAAGGATGCTATGCAAGGTCAGTGTATTTTCTTATACATAATAATTATATTTGTTAAAGCACCACAGACTCTTTATTTGGTTTCAGAACTTAATTTGATTATTTTGCGAACGACCAAAATGCCAATGATTCCTGGCGCTCCAATCCCCTACACCGATTCATTGACAAAGCTGAAATTGTGCAAGTCAACAGGGTACATTATTTTGATGTGAATAAATATGGTTTGGTTTGTGATTTCCAAAAGGGTCTAAATCCACTTTTCATAATTCTGAGAAAATCACCTTTTTTAAAATAACCGTATTGCACTTTATTAATTTGTATAATTTTGTTGTCAAAGAAAGATCCCACATATAAAAGTCGAAAAACCACATTAGTTTTACTCTCTGATTTTCTACAGGGTTTCTATGTATTCCTTTATTTCCTGTGTGAAGTGGATTTAGGCCCTTTTGGAAAATATATTTGCAGATCAAATTTGTGCAACTACTTTCCCATCAAACCAAGATCTTGAAACAAGATTTGCTGTAAAGGGAATCTGATGAGATGAAAATCGAAAACCGCATCGAAATTGCATATAATCTTTTCAAGTTATGACACTTAGATGTTTTTCAAGATGGCCGCCAATTTTGATTATTTTAAGCAAAACCACTTATGTCATGTTTGAAGTATTTTCAACACTATGTCACTTTCAAAATGTCTTTTTGGGGTTAAATGTGCTAAGAATAATACTAACAACAATTTTCATGAAAAAAAAGTTGGATATTTTTGTCATTTTCTGTAAGAAAGTAGCAAACTTTAAAAAAAAAACGAACTTTTCCGGAAACTTCCGGAAATGCCGAAACCCATAACTATTCTACTAATTACTCAATTTCGACCAAAAGTGGATTTAGGCCCTTTTGGAAATATGTTCTTCATATTTTATTTGTCATTCATGAGAAGGGAGTCATTGTTAAAGACATTTTCTACTTTCAAAATCAGATTCAAATTTTTCACACTAAACGATTTATTATATATATTTTTTTTCATTACTAACAATGCAGCTTTAATAAATTTAACGTGATTTCGAAGTGTTAAAGCGACATAATGGCATAGAAAATATTCAGACATAATGAAAAGGACCCTTACTGAAATCACTTCCACAAGTTTGAAAACAATTTGGATGTTTACATTCTGTAAAAACAGTAAAAACAGGAAGAGTTCCAGAGAGGAAGGTGGCAGTTCGTGGCAATTTCTGGAACAGAAAACCAAGGTGTTGACATCCCTGACAAAATTTACAGTGTATCTAGTATGTTTTGTGACACAATTCAAAAGCATTCAGACCAGGATTCAGGCATTGTACTTTAGGCTTGTAGTAAGATATTGATCTGGCAAGTGAAAGATGGATTAGCCGGGATTAGCACATATACAATAGCAATGGTCTGTGAGCTGATGACAGCATGCTCTTCAAGTTTGGTAAATGCTGGCAGTAATGTCAGCATCCTTTTTCCAGAAATTGCCACGAACTGCCACCTCCCCCTCTGGAACGTTTCCTGTTTTTACTGTTTTTACAGAATGTAAACATACAAATTGTTTTCAAACCTGTAGAATTGAGTTCAGTAGGCGTCCTTTTCATTATGTCTGAATATTTTTGGATGCCATTATGTTCGCTTTAAACTCACCGGAGGCTGGAGTGCATCATTCATTTTTTTATTATTTATCAAAACCGCTCAGCGGGGTTTCTGCCTAAGAAATAAGTTGTGAGAATTTACAATATTTAAAACCACGCATTTATATTTATAGTACCATTTAAACATAGATAATTCAATATTTAGAGTAGAATTGATGGTGAAGCAGGTAACATTCCATTTTTACTCGTCGATGACATGAGACCACACGCGGGCACTTTAATATTGAAGCCATCCCACGTGTCAATTTGATTGCTTTAAACAAGCGCATATAGCATTGCGAATGGATGCGAAATTGCGCTCACTTTCGATTATAGAATATTCCTTACTATTCCGTCAACGCTAGTAGGCCTATTCGATCTATGAATGCCAATATTACAAAACTTAGAGCCAAAAAAAAAAAAACCCCACAAAACTACATTTATAGTCATGTATTATTATGATTGATTTTATTAAATACCTTTGCTGCGCAATAAATTGACTGTTATAATCATTCCCTAATCAAAATTATGCATATGCATACAGCCAAGTTTCAATTTAATTGCACCTCAGATACAAATACTAATTAACGCATACATCAAGCGCCTGAGCGTACTTCCGTGGTATTTTGCAAATCAAAATACCTTCAACATCAACTTAAAATACCTTTACGTAATGCAAGCTTGCAAGTGGACAATTTTTCCATCATTTGCCATTAATATCGAACACACTACTTCGATTTAAAGGGATGCGAAGTAATAATCAAGAGGTGCAAAAGTATCGAGCCTTCAAAAATCTTGGGACAGTGGCAGGGATAGTGTTTATCTCTCAAGTCGGACCTTTTATACATACACATAAAACGCCCAGTATCAAATAAAAATGAAGTATAGTTCGGTCGTTGAACAAGATATAAGTTGAACCACTTGCAGTTTTTAGCACATCCATACAGTAACAAAGTTATAATTCTATACAGCGTTAGCAAATGCTGATTGTCCCATTTTATAAGTATAAGATAAATCCAAATGTATGCCCCGCCAGAACAATGTTTGCCTATATTTCAGCGAAACACGACTGAATTTTGAACCTGATTATAATATTTTCCCCCCCATATGTTACAAGGTAATGTGTTGTGCAAGGATATTTTGAAAAAAGGGTTTTAAATGTATACATGTGATATCTTTTTTTTCAATTATACAAAATGCCTCGTAAAGGAAAGAAGTCGATCAGAAAAACTGTAAAGTTGTTCACATTATACAGTGTATTGTAATGTATTCTTCTTATTCTGTTAACGTGTTGGGTAATTTCGGACCAAAGGACGCGATTCCTCTGAAGTCCAACAGAGGTATAGGTAATAATGACAATGTGTTTGTTTTGGGCGGGGGGGGGGGGGAGAAAAGATATAGATGGAATCGGATACCGTTTTTTATACAATGACAAACATATTTATAATTTCAAATTATGATGTACCTGAACAAATACACTTTCAGAGATGTTCTACATTATACACAAACGAGACTACTAACTACCAACCAATATGCCACGAAACAGTTCACTAATTTATAAATCATATTGCAAGATTGTCATTATTGGTTGTCATTATGAGTAAATACAATCAAGAATTTTAAGACACCACTTTCGGTCCTAATGGCTCCTTAATTTTCAAATGAGTGGTTAAGTGATTTTTGTTACTGCAATTTAGGTGAGCTCTGGTATCAAAAGTTCTGAGTTTCATAATGATTCCAGAATTTATGTGTACTAAGATCATTTTGAATTGCTTCGGGTATAAATAGGCTTGAAATTTAAATGTCATAGAAAATGGGGGTGAAGGTGATGAAATGAGTTTTAAAACCAAAATATAGAATAAAATCGGGGTTAAAGTAAGTCTTTGGAGAGGGTATATATCTGAAGTAATTGAGATCAAGTCTAAACTTGGAACGTTGCCGATTGTAGTTAATTATTTCAATAGCTTTCTAATCTTAAACGTTTCACAGTCGCCGTGTCACCCGTTCGAGGATCACTATTTACGGACTGGTTTGATTTAGAGGGTTCTTACAAATAAGGGCAGATGGTTGGGCGAAGGAGCAGTGGCCATTCACATATGACATGTGCGAGCTAGCAGGCAGCAATCAAAGATGTCGAAAGATATGCAGGAATATGTGAAACTGTGGTTAGGGGCCCTTCACGTCTTCAGGGTTATATCTGAGCTATGGCGCAGGATTCTTTGACAAAATCGCGGTGTTAATTGTAATGGAAGGAGCAAGACCAAGCAATAAAGGTATAGTTCGAAAATTTGAAAATTATCGACTTTTACACAATACTGATCGAAAACAATTACGAGATTATTTTGTGCCACTGTTTAGACGTGTCGCGTTGTCGCGAAGGGTTCAGGTATTTAGTTCGTGATAGAGCTAAAGACACTCTGAGTAAAATAAACGGAATTCATAAAAATACCACCTCACATGGCGGAGGGAAGTTTTGCAAACTTGTGGGGGGCGGGTGGTAGAGATTCCCCGAGAATTTTATAGAATGTTGTCAACATTTAAGAGGGAGTGGTTTGTAGAAGGGAACCATGGACCTTTGGGGACTGACGTCCCTCTCACCAATATTTCCACCTCCGTCGCATATGCACCTGACCTAAAGAGCACCTATCACCCCCTTCCCCTCTCAGCCCCTGCTTGGCCAGAAGCACACGACATTTTTTTTCAGGGGCTTGCGTGTGAGGGCCATTCTCGGATAATCTTCACAAGAAAAAAATATATGCCTGATAGTGCTGTAAATGGTTCAAAAGTTATCATTAAAAAACACAGCGCATGCGATAATAACACATTACCAGCATAGGCGCCGTATCCATGAAATTTTTTCTCTATAGGGTTGGCATAATTTTCCAAAAAAGTTGACCCTTTTGTCCGAAAATGGTGGATATATTTCAAAAACTTTACATTTACTAATATAAGGCAGAACAAGTCATTTTAATTCTAATATCTATCAGTGTTATCTTATAATGTATAATGTAACTCCTTCAAAACTGGCTTGATGTGCATGTGCCGACTGTGTCTTCTTCTTTGCAAGAGCTACCATTGCCGGGTCATAATTCTGGACTTGGCGAAGTTTGTTACAGTTGATGAAGCTCTCTTAATGCATGGGAGGTAATTATCAATTCATCAAAATAGTCTTGGCATTAGTCCATCTAGAGATAACCAAGACACGTAAACAATTTCTCTTCAGTTCCCGAGTAAAGTCATTGTAGTCCGCCGTACTCATAGTCCGGTACAACCGGTAAAGATAGATAAGCACTTCTCGATTTACTTTGACTCTTCATTGCACAATTAGTTTTTTCCACAACTTTTTTTTGTTTTTTTTGTTATTCCATTATCGTCTAGGAGCCCGACTATGGCTCCTGGCGGACATATCTGCTTTCACACCGGTTTTACGGAACTTGCGGGCGTAAATCATATAGGAGAGCTGCACTAGCTTCATTTACACACGCCGTCAACACTGAGGATAAATTAATGCGATAGTCTATTATGACAACTAAATTACACGCCTTGGATACACAGCTTTACTACCAATGAGCCAATATGGAGGAAACCCAGAAGATTGACATTTTTACGGAGTCTTGAAGTAGATGAAGTGAAAATGTATCATCATCATCATCAATCATTTATTTATTTTCCATATCAGCAAAAGTTTCAATATAAACAACATACAAAACAGATATGTGAGGAGAAAGACAAGGAGCCCCAAATAGACCAAAAAGCGGCTTCCCCATAAATCAAATGTCCCACATGAAAAAAACACATAACATTATTATTGCAACATATACACTAAAATAAACAACCATGATATACTGGAAAAACAGGCCAAACAAACAAACAAATGCCCCAAACAAGATCTTACTCAATCTAATCAACTTTCTTGTATCACAAAGTCATTATGTGATTTTTGAGAGAGGGTCAAACTGTTTGAGATTGTTTGCCATTTTATGTTTTGGGTAAAGTATTCAAAAAATGGGACCCGATGCCCTTACACCCTTAGCAGCCAACGTGCTTTTTTTTCATTAAGTGATAATCATTATATTTTCTGGTTAAATGATATGAATAAACAAAATAATAAAATTAAATATTTTCAAATATTGGGGTTATTGCCATTAGAATGTTTTAATAGAACGCTCCAACTCTAATGTATACATTTCAACATTCAAAATTTGTGATCGTTAAATATGGTGCAGAATACATCTGTAATGCTACCTGAGAGTATTCTACAGCACGTTTTTGTAACTTAAATAGCTTAGCCAGACGAATTTATTCTATTTTCCCCGTCGAGTATTCCGGAGCTTATGTATGGTAAAATTAGCTACAATAATTATGAAACGCAATATATATATGAGGGTACGAATGGTTTCATTCTGTTAAGAATACCTATTTCTAGATATTGCTATATAGCAATGCCTTCAATATGGTATCTCCATGTCAATTTTCATCATTACGACACCGAAGGAATTTAGTTTGCTTACTCAACCATTTTTTGTTAGTACCGTCTATAGTTACATCCAATTACTTTTTATATTTACGTGTTTTGTGAGCTGTACCCATGATCTATAGTTTTGGTTTTTGTTAGCATTTCTTGAGAGTTTGTTAGCCTAAACCAGTTTGTTATTTTCTTTTCATTTGTAATATTTGCAATATTTTTATGAAATAAAGTATAGTAGTATCGTCAGCAAAAAGGATGAACTGTAATTTAGATGAAGTGTGTTCACAATATCATTAACATATAAAATAATAGTAGTGTGTCCAAAATGACCCTTTGTTTCAGCACCACATGAATTTTCTCCTAAGTGTCGATTACTAGAGTTAATAATATACAACCTGGTTTCTGTTATACCAGGTAACGTTTAAATAAACCATTCCAATACAGACAACCCCTAATATCATAATTTCCATTTATGAAGTAAAATATGGTGATCAATGGTATCAAACGCTTTGATAATCGAAATCTCGTCGCTGGCGGGAAAAACCTCATATGTTTCATTTGACCTTTAAAAGCAAAACCTCACGTGTAGTAAAAACGGTAACATGACAAAATCCTCATATGTACATTTTCGAGAGACAAACCAAAAAATGAATAATTTGCTTTATATCCCATACACGATAAAGGTTTTTCCTCTCTAATATATTTAGGTAATCATTTACTCCAGATTCTGAAATAAGTTGCCAAAGTGATTTCCTATCATATTTGTCATGATATTCAAGCTAGAACCTATGTGACCAAAAGGCACATATGATGTTTTGCAATGGGGCCCACTTTGTTACATATGTAGGTTTTCATTTTGACCTCTGGAGTTACATATTAGGTTTTCCCGCCCAGCGTCGATATATCCCGCAGTAGTTTCATTGCTTCAATTGACTTATTTATTTTACCCTACAAGATCAATTATTGCCAGTGATGTCGAATGGTTTGGGTCTAATCCACACTGTTTCTGATATAATTCGTGTGCTTATTTATGTAGTCAACACGTCTATTGAAAGATAATCTTTTCCCTACTTTTTTTCCGAAAAAAAGGGCAAAATAGAACGGTCTATAAGTGGAGTATATTTCGGGATCGTCTTTTTTATACATGGGTCTACAACTTTGAGCGATTTTGAGCTGTTTTTCACAATACCCTTGAATAGAAAGTTAAAGATCAATGTTTAAAGGTTTTACTGAATTAGCAGTCCAACCTTTTTAACAAATATTTAATTCCAATGTTATCATGGCCTGGGCCTTTATTTGAGTTCAAATTCATTATATTTTGAGTATTTTCATCGTGTACTTAGGTTTTTCATAAATAAGCTATGTTGGAGTGGGATTTTAGATATTCATATTAATGTTTTTTCCTTTATGGTGAAATTCCTCGCGAGATTCGGTCCTATGTTAACAAAAATGATTCAAAAGCATTGGCACTATCTAAAAATGTTACTAATTAGATCTCCTCCTGCCAATTCATAAATTGAGACTGATCGGCTTTTCTCGTTTACCTCCGCCCTATATGCTTTAATAGTCATTCCATGTCATCCGAATGTCTTATGCCTTTGCTGAAAATTCTAACATAGAACTGACGTTGGATTTTCCGGATCAGTGTAGGCAATTTTTGTAAACGTGTTGTATTTTTTTTAAAACAGTTTGAAATAAAAAAGCTTTCACGTTTTTTAATTATGTCTTTTTTTCTTTTAAGGCAGTATAATATTTTTCATAGGAATACATTCATCATAAAAATAAAAAAAATAAAAAAAATAAAAAAAATATATCAGTTTTTTTATAAGCATCTCTTACCATCCACATTTCACTCCATTTAAACCGTGGAAGTTTAATGCTTAACGTTTTCAATGCTTACCATCATAAATATCTTTTATAATGTACTTTATAGGAGTCTTATTATTTTTCGCGATTTCTTGCTGGACTGCGCAAAACAGTAGGAAATTGATCACTAATATCAGTAAGGAGAATTACAGTATTCACCCACTACAACCATTAGTTCAAATATATTATCGATTAAAGTTGCAGAGCTATCGGTTATTCTGGTCCGGTTTTTAAAATGGTTGGATTATAAATGAATGACAAAAAGAGTGTTAACATATTCACGAGTAGTTCTTTGATATCTTCTTTCAATAGTTCAATATTAAAATCACCCGTAACGTTTTTTATTTGTTTTCACCCATTATTTATTTTATCAAAAATTGGTTGCAGTTCGTTATAGAGTCCATTCTATCTATGGTAGACTCCCTACACTAACTACTCCAACAATGATATTTTTGTCGTCGTTTTGGTCAATTTTCAAGAAACAGATTCATAGTTTGATGGTTTGCACTATTAAGGTCGTTTCGTACTTTGTATTTAACTGTATTAGAAATAAACAAACCAACACCACCCCTTTTCACGAATTAACTCTATTCGTAAACTCAAATTTTAACCAGGTAAATTGAAGTAGTCCCCTCTGGTTTAATCCTTAAAAGTGAGTTTCTGAAAACCCATAATTGTGAAATTATGACCAGCCCTGTAGTAATACACTCTTTGAGACTTGCTTAGACTCCTTCATGACCATTTAGAAGAGAAAATTATGCATTTTGACTAGGGCATTGGCTCCGTCTCCTTCAATTCCGCGAGGCAATTTGATAAGTACAACTCGAAGAATGTTCTAGATGATCAGTTGCGATAATCTTTACCAACTATACTCTCTTGATAATGGGAATTTACATTATCTTCTCTTACATCAGCTTTTTTCGTTGTTTTAAAAGATACGGATGTCTGGTGGAGCACTTCCTGCTAGGGGGTATTAAGTTCTCCATTGGTGTTGAACGAAGATATCCTGTTGTCAAGCCGGCAGGGGAGACATTAACATCGAATCACGCTTCTTGACATGGGTGATCTTTCCCATACAGAGCAAGGCATACAGAGCAAAGTGCCTTTAAAGCATCGCTTTGACTATAAGGAAAGCAGACAGACTGGCAAGGATCACTGATAACCTGGATCGAACGTGGAGAGGATTGCCTCCCATAACCCCATTTACTATGCCAATTTTGCCCAAATAGTGAACAAAACTGTGCGGAAGATTATACCCAGAGGGTGTAGGACGGAATAATATACCAGGCCTTTAAGGAATGTGATTAAAAAATATCAAGAGATACTACCATGTTTGAAGCGACCTTTCTCGGACAAAACAACTGCTAAAGGTGAGAGTTTATCTCCAGCGAATCCAAACGAACCTCCACCGCAGCCAAATGTTACACCCAACCAGGTTGTCCACCAACTACTTTTAATTGCAGAGTGCAGCAAGAAGCCCAGGAAGATCAACTAGAGTGTACAAGGTTTAGTGGCGACCCGGTTTCACTTGCCCCTTTAAACATGAACGAATATTGGAAAACCGGTTATTGTAAACTTCAACCAGGAAAACTTTTTACTTTTAAGACTTGTTCCAAAAACGTTCATTATTTACACAAATCCTTTCAATGGTGGTAACAAACATGACCAACATGTCAAACATTGGTGTCAGTACAGTCAATTAAGATTATTTTTTTTTTAAAAATCAGTACCCATTTTACATGAGATTCGTGTTTGCCAGAGAACCCAAAAGTTAAACAAAAATATGATTTTTGATCAAATAAGCATTTCTGCCAAAAAGGATGTGATGAAAATCACCTAAAAATCTCATAAAAGCCCAATAAGACTGCCATTTTATTATGATCAGTGACCATTTTTACATAAATTACGCTCGTCAAACACCCAAAAGTAAAAAAGATGAATTTATATGATTTTTAGTAAAAAATGGCCACAGATCACAAAATGTCTTGAGTACGTTCAATAAGATTGCTGTTTGGAAAAAATCACGACACAATTTTGCATAAAATAAGCCACTCCAAACCGTCGGCACCAAAAATTTTGATTTAAACCCACTTATCCTCTAGGGTTATATAGAGCTGAATTGAATAATGATGAAAGTGGCATGTGTAGACTATAAGTGGTCATGATTACTGAAGTGACCCTACTTAAGACACTGCGGGGAGTAACAAATCCTTGAATTGGGAGTTGATTTCAAATTACTTAAGTAGCAGATAAAAGAGTTGTTTTGTGAGTAGGATTTCAGCCAGAGGGTATAACCTGTAAATAAAATAGGTGTGAATTAGTTTGTATATAGCAGGAAAGTGGAATGACAGCTAAGCCAATATGAATGGATGACAACGGGCCCTTTTATGGACAGAAAAACCTTAACCGGAAATTTTGACTGTTTGAGATAAAGTATTTTCTGGGCAATTTGGGGCGCTGCTTTCATTTCTCAAAGTCTTATATGCCATAATAGGCCGACTTTGAGATAGCACATCCTAACTCGGGTTGCTTTTTACCATTTTGAGGTATTTTCGCACAAAACGGTATCTCTAGTTACGTGTCATTTTCTATCAAAATCGCCTGTTATTATTTCATGGCAAAACTACGTCAAACACTCAGACGAAGATTACGTAGTTTTGCAATAAAAATACTCTATGCGTGTCGGGCTTTGCTATACAAATTAATGGGACTACAGAGCTCAGATCAAACTAAAAAAGCGTAAGATCAAGCTAAATTAAAATGTTGTAAACAACACATATCAAGAATTATTTCTTTTGTAAAGGTATATTTTGTGTTAGCCATTGAAATTAGCATGTGTATTTGCCATTAATGATTTTTCTAAAATTTTTATGGCCCCGCACCCCCCCAAACTACGTAACTTGACAAATTTGTGTTGTTAATTCATGAAATGGTTAAATCATTTACCATCAAAAATTGATGGATATACAGAAAAAAAAATAATATATTGAATGTATTCAATTCAGCTAATTTTTAATGATATAAGCAATGCAAAACGGGCAACTTAAAGGTGAATATCTTTCAAAAGGGCCGATTGTTGAGATACGTAGTTTGCAGAAGAACGGGCACGCCAATCATCTATTATTGAAATGACCAATCATTTATGTCTCACACCTTTCAATTTTAACTTATCAGCCGTCATCCACCACTTCACATCGCTAAGAGACACGCGCACATTTGAAAAATAGTTCGCACTCAAAGAATTTTTCAAAATCGAGATTTTGCATGGTGGTAAAGCTTCTATATACATTAGCCCTCCCTTAAAATTTTAAGAAAAAAAATCAAGTGGTCCTTATGGGTAAGTAGAACGATTTCATAATATGTCGCAGGTGACATTATTCAACAGACGACGAAAATGGCGGTTTAAAACAAGAAAAGAAAACGCACGCCGTATGATGTTTCCCACAGCATGCGCCTTGTTTGACGGGTCTGGCCTTGTGTTTTTTTTAAATATCAATGAGTACGAGTCTAGCTATTTATTTGTAATATAAAATTTTGTTGATTAAAAGGACGGAAAAACTTAAAAGTTAGCTATAAATTACCTGGCTGTCTTTAACCTCTTATTAAATCCCATCTGTTTTGGTATGTTATTTTTATGTGTAAAAATGGTTTCTCGATTCTTCCAGTGGAGATAAGAGGATCCACAACACACTAGTTTCAAAGGACCCTATTCACGTTTGCGCCTTTTGTTATATAATTGATAATATGGTGCATTGTAATGTAAGAACCAAACAGTTCCAAATCAGAACACTGTGGAACACAATTATCAAGTGAAGAGGGCTCACATTTGGTTTCGTTTCTTGACCACAGATTGCATACAGTCACTCAAGTATTTGAACGATTTGAGTTGTAGTAAGTGAAACGTGTATCACACAGGCGACGTTCAGCTCTGTAAAATGCAAGTATCCTGAATGTTGTCGAAAGCAGCGGTTAGATCCAACGGAACCAAAACCACACGACCCTACTTATCAACGGCCACAGATTGCCACTGTCGATGTGAGGACAATCTCTTTGAGTGCGTTATGTGACACTCAAAGGGCTTTCACTTCACTAAAAAGAGGGCATTTGCTTGAAGATGGTTAGCTAGCTGACTTTCAATGTATCTCTTGGCTCTTTAGGCAATTGATGCCGAGATTTTATTTCTTGATCAGCGGAGTAAGATAGCTGAAAGGAGACTGGGGTTCGTCCGCGAAAACTTGAATCGTAAGTATATACAACTTATGCTGAGCGTTGTACATTTCTACAAGTGTGGACTTACGTTTGCGTTCGCGAACACCTAGGAATACCTTCCGCATAAACCTTAGGATCATGATTACGTGTCTTCTATTTGGGGTGTATGTAATCGTGGGTGCAATTATGTACGATTTGGTGTTGAATGCCGTTTCTAGTAAATCGATGAGATTAACGATTATTACAAACCTACGCGTGTTTTGGGGTGAGCATATACCTATTGAAAATTTGATAAGTACTCGAACTACCCCTCGCGAATTTTAGAATTCCTCCTGGTATGAGAAACGCGTTAAATTCTATTGAAAAGAGCCTATTTGAACAATTAAAATATCATAGCATTGGTCTATCTTGTTACTAATATCTGTGTGTACTTTCGATAGATTAGATAAGCCTACCACCGGCACCGAAAGAAAAGACTGCAGAACCAATGAGGGCGGCTATTTTTTTCTCATTAATTAGGAGTAATCTTGTTGGGGAAGAAACAAGAAAAAAATATGACAAGTAGGACTATAGGCCATATCCAATAAAGGACATAGAATGAAATATTACAGGTAAGGTAAATGCCTGCAGGCAGCAGGAAGAAATGTCGGTTAACCAATTGAAGAAATGGCAATGCAAGTACCAATACTAGCGAAGAAAGAAGACTTGCACTGATTTTATAAAGATTTCAACATTGGGAATGGGGCAAATAATAAGTGACAAAAGTTATGTACTTTTTCAATGCTGACTTAGAGTTTCGAAATATATTTTTGTTGTATAATTGGCATTATAGCCACTAAAAATAGGTCACCTAAAAATACTTAATCCACCAAAAAATTTTTAGATGAAAGGGGTTGTTTGTTTTTTTTGTTTATGTAGTAAGCAATGTTGTGTAGTTTAACATTACGTAGGATATAGGCCTACTGTTAAAAAAAAAAATGGGGATCCCAACTTTTATACAAAGTTGCGATTTCTAAATGAAGGACATCTATTGAGCTTAGCTTAGTTTTTTTTTTTTTTTTTAATTAAATGTTTTATCTCTTTCTATCTCTCTTCTCTCTCTCTCTTTCTTTGTGGTTTTTTATTTGTTTGTTTCTTTCTGTCTCTTCTTTCTTTCTTTCTTTTTTTTGCGTGACATGGATAGATGAGAAATTCTGTGTGAAAAGGGATTGAAGTGGCCATTTCTGAGGAAATGGGATGTATAATTATGCAATGACATAGTTACAGAAAACAATGATAATATGATTATAACTTAACATGTTGAATCTCTGTGTAGTTAATTTAATTTATACATGCTGCAATTGCGCTATTACAATGATTATTCAAGCACCCTGATTGTTATATGTGATGAATGAACTATATTGAATAAAATTTGCGACTTTAGGATGCTACTATCACGTTGGCGTAACCTAACGCAGTCTTCTAGAACTAATTTTTGGTTGCCTTATTAATTTTGATAAGCCGTATCTAGCGTTGGGCAATACTCTACATACAAAAACATGTTTTAGATTAAACAGTATTTCAAAATGTTTGAACGTGGATCAAAACAGTGTTTTAGAAAGGTGTTTAATTGTAATTCACTGTGTTTGCAGTGTATATGCATGAACGACACTCCGGTCTGAATAGATTCCAAGGGGTTGCTAGAAGTTCTTATTTGGCGTTCAGGGACGTTGTCTCCTTCATTTTCGGACTTATAAATGCTGTTACCATGAAGATTACTAACAAGATGATGGGTGCGAACAGCGGAACGATCCGTCCACTTCCCAACACTACGAGTGTGTTCGTGTACGCGTGACACACGAGTTTTAATCGTAACTCTGGCTTACTCTAAGACACACGTTGCTTACGTCCCAAGTTTTTCACGACGCGAAATAAATGTTAGTAGTACCTACGTCACAACTAGGGCTACGGTAGTCTTAAGAGTGCTTTCGCGACCGAACAACCCTGGTACTTTGCCAGTTGACAGTGAGCGATGATGGAAGAAGAGTGTCAATGCTCTTGTGAGCATCCAATTGGTATGGGATCCAACTGATTCGGAACTTAGCCCGTGTAGTCAGGTGGAAGTCAGTGCACACCATGAAGTGGAATGGAGTACAGACTTTTTCTATTGATAGATTTTAGTACATTAGGATAAGCCAATATTTTTTTGGAGGGTGTGCAAAATTTGTTACAGTGCCATTTTGCAAATCCAATATGGCTGCTACCAATTCCAAAATCACTAAAAACCCTAAGTATTTCCGTAGAGACAAATATATCTCGTACTCCGGTGTTTTTAAGCACGAGAAAGTGTGTTGTAAGGTAATTTTAACTCAATTTACTCTGACAAATCAGAGTATCACAAAACTCAAAACTCATTAATCTGAGTTTTTGAGTTTGTGATACTCTATTTGCTTGATTAAGTTGTCAATTCTTAGTGATCGCAACATTCGGCAAGTATCCTTTCATACCAGTGGCGAACAATATTGACCGTGGGTCTCTCCCTCCGACGACACTTTTACTACCTACGTGAAGTCAATTGAATCTTCCCCAAAACGTAATTAGTAATGGTACAAACCTTTATTCGATCATTTCAAACGAGGGTTAAAAGCCCCCATTTCAATAGACTTGGAGGTTGAAATTGACTCATTCTTTTCGTCAT
>JAMKCH010038308.1:0-14131 GCA_023653785.1 Ophioderma brevispina | reverse complement strand
GAAAATTTCCCGCGAGTCGGCATGATTTCCCGGCAATGAGCTTCCGTCTTGCCGGTTTTTTCCGCAGTGGGAAAAGAAGAGGTCGAAGGGGGAAGATGTATGAAGTAAGTGATGGAAAGTTGAATTTCTGTGAGAGAGATAGAGGTAGAGTCTGGAAGAGCATATGGAGAGAATAGTAATGAGGAGGAATGAGTGGGATCAGAAGGTGGAGGCTGATGTTGTGGAAGAGCCATTTAAGAGGGTCAGTCGGGAGAAGTGGTGAATGAAGGCAATCAGAAGAAATGAAAAAAGGAAAGCCGGCTGGACCCTCGGAGGTGAGTGTTGAGTGATTATTATTGCAAGTGGCGAGATAGGGATTGGTGTGGGTGGAGTTGTGCCAGAGATTGTTAGATGGAGGAGGGATGCCAGAGGAGTGGGCAGTGAGTGTGGTAGTTCTTTAAGGGAAAGTTGTGGCACATATAGGAGTGCTGAAGTTGTTCTAGCATGCAATGGAAAATTGTGGAGAGGTTGTGGAGATGGATCGAAGGTAGGGGAAGTGGATGAGCTGCATTTGGGTTTTTATGCCAAGGAAGGGAAACAATAGATGTGTGTTTATTTTGAGGAGGTTGCAAGAGGAATATCGAGCTAAAGGGAAGGAAGTTATATGTGTTTGTAGAATTGGAGAAAAGGCATTTGATTTAGAGTACCGAGGAAAGTGTTAGAGTGGGCAATGAGGAAGAGAGAGAGATCCTGGAGTAATGGTTAGAGCAATGCTGAGTTTGTTGAAGGAGCAAAGACAAGAGTGGGATTGATTTGTTGTAGAGGATTTGAGTGCGGTGAAGGTGGGTGCGATTCAAGGTTCTGTACTTTTGCAGTGATTTTGCAATTGTGATGACATCGTTACGAGAGTTGCAAAAAGAGGGGGTTTGATGAAAGAGATGTTGTATGCTGATGACTTGGTTTTAATGAGTGTGACAATGGAGGGATTGAGGTAGAAGTTTTGGAAATGGAAGAAGGCTTTTTGAGGGAGGAAATGGATCCTGAGAGATGCACAAAGATTGAAGGAGTGACCCACGTTGGCAAGAGATTTTTCTGTGTACGAGATGGCAAGAAGGGTTGCTGGAGGGATGGTGGGACAGGAGGAAAAGTTGTGTGATGAGGTGAATCGGTGAAGGAGTTCACCTACTGGGGTTACAGGGGTGGGCGGTGGTGGATGCGAGGTGGCTGTGACAGCTAAGAGTGAGGTATGGCGGGGGGAAAGGTTGGGGAATGTGGGGATTGTTGCAAGGGAAAAGATAATCCTTTAGATGGAAAGGTATGGTGTAAGAGCTGTGTGAGATCAGCGAATCGTGTAGGGAGTGAGACATGGTACTTGAGTGAAAATGAGATGGGATTATGAGGACAGAGAGAGCAATGATGAGAGCGATTGGTGTGTGGGATGGATGGCATGTGAGAAAGGGTGTCGGGCATGTTTAAGAAGGGCTTTGAGTTGGGGGGAGGTCTGAGGAGGAAAGGACGCCCAAAGAAGACTTGGAAGAAGCAAGTGGAGGAGGGAAAGTAGGAGAGTGGGGTTGATTTTGAAGATGGAGGATGCATTGAATCAGGTTTAGTGGAAAGAGGGGAGTAAAGGCGGTTTTGCGCGAGGGCTGAGGTGAATCCGGGCACCCTATGTTCACAGGGACAAAACCAGATTTAAAACTTTGGATTTACTATATACACTATAAGTTGCTCAAGTGTGTCTGCCCCATTGGCAAACGTGGGCCCATTTCTTCTGCAATGCAAAATAAAATGTTTTTCTGTATTTCACCATCAACTTCCATCACAGAAAATATAATTTATCGTTTCATGCTAGAGGTGGTGATGCAATAATGCCGAGTCAAAAAACAACCCTCTTCATGTGAGGGCAACCAGAGCCGTTGGGGACCTCCTGTGGGCTTTAGTACTATTCTTCCGCAGGGTATCTCACGAGGAAAGACCAGAAACGGACTCTACCAACATACCTTCAAGAACAGTCAAATCAGAGCGTCGGAACACATTTTCATTGGGAAGACGATGTTTACAAAACGCGATTGTCTTTATTCCGTCTGAACATCTCCAACATAAATCAAAATAATAAGAATCCAGCAAGAAGGAAAACCAACAACTAAGCAAGATCAACTTGAAACGTATCAAGTCAGAACAAGATTGCCTTTTGCACAAAGAAAATAGGAATACTAGATCAAAACTCAACTGCATTAACCTAAACAAGAACAGATGCAGTTGATTTATTTAAATCAACAATTGGTCTAATGATGATGGTTCCTTTAATGAAATATCACATCCGTTCTCAACAAAGGGAATTCGGAATGAAAGGAAATGGACCAAGTTGCCAATGGGGGCAGATGCACTGAGATACTTGGGCTCTCTTACATTTATTAACATATATGCTTTACTCTTTTTAGAACTGGCTTTTTCCATCATTAACGTTTTTTTGGTAGACAGGAATCACCCAGGCTATCACCCATTCTATTTTCCAAAAAATAGAAAACACAGATAAAGGTTGCAACGAGAGATTTTGAGGGCACCCAAATGGTGTGCCATTAGTGTAATTTCATATAGATTCGACGCTCAATAGATTTCCTTACCTTGTATTTTTGCTACAGAAATTGTATTTAAAAGAATGAAAAACATAATGAACAAATATCAAAAATATTATATTTCATATTAAACATAGGCTGATTCGATTTGTTCCTATACGATATAGGAAAATTTCACAATTTTTGTACCAAACGAGAAACAAAAAAATGCAAATGTGCACCAGCAGTGGAGTGCCCATATCTCTGTCATTGGCGTTGGGGCCAGAGTCCCTCAATACGGTTGCTGTGGGGAGTTCACCACTCCTCCCGCACGCGGCTAGTCTGTTTTTGCATTCCCAGCATTATGCGGACGGTACTACATTTAACTCCTGGGTGGAGAGAGGCAAGCGGGTTAAAAGGCATATTGCCAAGTGCACAACAGAGAAACGTTGGTGTCACTTCCTATTCAAGGCGTAAAGATATAGTTCCCCAAGTAAAAAAATACCCCCTTTTCGCGTGGTTTCAAGAACATTCTCAGCAATTTGACCCCTTTTTTAATGAAAACGGGTACAAATTAACTTAAAAACACCCTTGTTTGCATTTCACGTACACTCTTACCAAAATCACCCCTTTTTGAACATTTCGAGAACACACACAAAAACATGTTTTTCTTTCAAAGATGAACCTCTGTGTCCTTTTTCTTGTTTAATACCATCTTTAGTAAAATGAGGAAACAAAAATACAGAAAAGTACACTGAATTCAAATAACGAAAAGTACATTGAATGTCCCCCCATTTTTTCAAAATATCAAAGGTACCTTTTCCCAATTAAAAATAAAAACTGTGTGAACAATTCGGGTTGAGCACTAAAGCCGTGATTGCATGTTTACGCACAACCATGCAAAAGCTACAACAGTTAGTTAGCCCTTATATCATGACGTTGTATCAGCGAAATTACATCGAGAGGAAAAGTCAAGGCACTTTACATATTAAAAACATCTCTAACTCCTTGAGGAAAAACCGCAATACGCACACTTAATTGAACTGATTCCCACACAAAAATTCATCGCAAGTGCGCATTTTCGCGACAAAACTTGGCCAGAATTATGGTCAGCACCATGATGAATCAAGGAGTACCCGCTTGTCATGGTTCCACACCGGCTCATTTAGATATCGCTGATAAAAAGACCCATGGATACAGCGGTCCTCTACCTGGGGCACAGAGTTGGAGTAACAAAAGACCTGGGGAAGCCCCTGTTTACGCGATGACGTGAAATGTAAACAAACGGGGATCCGACCTGAACTTTCAGCGGACTTGTCCCAGGGACTGAGTTGTCGAATACTTTGGGGCAAAAACATAACAAAAATGTAATACTGGATTAAATTAAGGGCAGTGTCAACCTTGAGCTTCCGAATATCTATTTTGGTTTGTAACTTTGCAAATATTTGATTATTGTCTGTAAAAGTATACATTTCTAGAAAGAAAATTGGACGATGAACCCGATGATGGCATCACATTAAATCGGCAAAAAATACAACTCAGGATTATCTGCAGTGGATAACCTTTGTTGGTAATGATAGAACACAGGTTGATGTTTAAAATCGGTGCAAAAATCAGAAATTCGTGTAAAAACAAAAGCACTAGGGTTAACACTGCCCTTAAGTGAGAAATTTCTAGGATTTCACATTTTCGTATTCACAAAAAAATATACCCTTTTTAAAAAATATCGAGTACATTGTAGACAAAAAAGGACCCTTGTTTACAAAATCGATACCGTACATTAGTTTCGCGAAACACTACTTTCAAAATACACCCTTTTTACGTGAAAAAGGAAACCATCATGCGTACACATGGTCAATATGAGTGACACCACCGGGCAACAGCGGGGCTCGAACCCACAACCTTATGCTTATGAGGCGAGCGCTGATCCACTGCACAACATGTGCCCAAAGAAACATTTCTCAGCTTAATCCTTTCAGGTGGGGATATTTTTGATAGAAAGCTTTACATCAGGGCAAAAATCAGTACTTTTGATTTTTAGGGACACCTGGTATGTGAAATCTCTCATTGCACCTTTAAGTTGCACACAAACCTACTTGTAATATCTTTTATTAGGTGTAGGGGTTTCGGTGAATGAAAGCACTTTTGAACAAAGTTATTAGTTTCACTGCTCAAAATCCAGATGTCCTGGCACAAATATTTGATTCAGAGAAACCAAATAGTGCCGCATGTCATGAACGAAGAGCAATGCAATAAATCTGTTCATGGTTTTATTAATGACAACAGAAGTAACTGCATTGCAATTATGATCATGGTACTTTTAATTTATGAATGGGGGGAAACCCGAGGTCGGGGTAACTGTTCTCAACGCAAATGATGTACAGTGATACACACTTTAAACGATGAAGCCAAAATATTAGCCCTTTATGTGGTCACCTTTATTTGACACTACAATCTGGGTCGAAATGCGTTGGAACATGACTGCTCTTTTTGCCCAATTATTTGACGTATTTCTCTTAAAGAGATATATAGGAAATCATGTCAACTTGGGTTGGGAGGCTTGGAGCATTCTCTATCCATGCACCTCTCCCTATCCCCACCAATCAATGTTGGCTTCTTGTAGGGTGGCAAGAACAACATTTCAGGATTCAACATTGTCCAGGGGGAAGAGGGGGGCATTTTAAAGTAGGCCAATAAAAGTGTTCCAACACTTTTGGCCGAGATTGTAGTCATGGTTGAAATCAACCATGTTCGGGGTAATTTTCTGTTTTTTAGCATCATATTGAAATGACCACTAAAATGGGTCAATTTCAAATGACCCTAAACATAGTCATCTTTGACCAAACAAGGTAGTTGAAATCAACTACATTTGGGGTTATTTTCTTTATCAAGATTTTTTTGCATCTTGATTAACCAAATGACTCCTAAATATAGTCATTTTTTACCCCAAAAGGGTTATTTTTCAAAAAGATATATGACACCCATATAGTCATTTTAACTCCAAAGCAGAAAAGTAGGTAATTTTAAGCCCACAATTTGGGGTCAAAAATTTTGACCCAGATCAGGGGGTTAATAAATTTCTTTTTTATGCCAATCGTAATCTAGTGATGAGCCACTTTTTCAACATTCTCTAAAATTGTTGGAAAATGACAAATTTCCTCATCTAAAGCCAAAATTTTCCCATTAAAAGGGTGGCAAATGTGTATTCCATTTGGCCCAAAATCTGCATCTTATATGAAACTGTAATTGTTGATCTCATTTCAGTGAAATTTGGTGTTAATATGGATTCTAATTCCAGACTCTCTGAGGCACATCTTTACCTAATCAAACTTGCAGGCATACCAATAGGGTGGGGTAAAGGGGGTATTTTCAACAATGATTTCTATGACCCAAAAGATGACATTTGATCTCTTATCCCTGGAGGCCCCTCTTAAAGCAATATTTGCACATTTGTTGAAGAGCGCCCCCAATTTTCAAAATTTGATATTTTTGCACAGTTACGTTGGTAATTGTCTAGGAAACTATACCTGCGAACGAGAATGCTAAAAATGCGTATTTATGACAAAATAAGCGATTTTGTAATTAGAATTGCTATCCCAGATTGGACTTAACGGCAGAGCTGGAAATGCCACGTTTATGTCCGTCCATGATGAAAGAGTGCCACCTCGAGAAAATAACCTCTAACTTGGCTTGCCTGAACTATTAAAACAACTAATGCATGAGCATAGACACGTACATGGCGCTATTTCCCGGTTATTTCACATTGGAAGGCTGTTTCCGGCAGCCGTTGTATTATTATCGGGGATCCCCGATAATAATAATTCTAGTACAAAATTCCTTCGTTTGTGACACATAGACAGTTTCGAGCTTAACCATTCACAGGTATAGTTTACTAGCCAGTTACCAATGCAATTGTGTAAAAATCTCCAAATTTTTGAAAAATTGGGGGCACTCTTCAAAAAAATGTGCTAATATTGCTTTAAGGTGGGTCCCATGGGTAGCTCAAGAGTTACTAAATAGATCTAAAAATCATTTTTCCCAATATGTTGTCACATCTTAACAATTTCAAACCAAAAGAATGTGTCTTCATTTTACATTTTCCACAGGCTTTTCAGCTCTCAGATGTCAAAAATCACAAAATACAGGGTTTTTCATATTTTTACATTTTGATTTTTTTCTGGTGAACCCGACCTCCTATTTTCATTTTTTTTCTGCAGATTATGAAAGCAGGTGTACTCTTTCATAATTTCCTTGCTGCAGGTAACATAGAAATACCCATAACTCAAGATATGGGCATTTTTTCCCAAAAAACATGATTTTAACACATTTTTGGGAAAAATGGCCATATCTTGAGTCACGTTTAGAATTCGGAGTACGCACAAGGACACCAGGTGCAAACTGCAAAGCAACTAACTCAAACTATCGTTTTGCTTTAGATTTTGCTAAAATATTTCAAGGAAAGATTTCTGTCAAACTGGGAACATTTTAGTGTTATAAGTGAGAATAATTATGTTCCTCTACGATATTAATAAGTTTTCATAAGCAATTTCGTTCGTTGTTGCTAAAGCCACCCTCGCGGGATAAAATACGCAGACGCATGGATGCATCATTGTTGATTTGTGATGAACCACTCTGTAACATGTTTGAATTCCTAAATCAAATGCCTTCAGTTTAATTCCATGCACAGATGGTGGCCAAAGTGTACATGCACTGACTCTGTATTTGAAAATTGCCTCGACTGATCATAAAAGCAGTGGCGGTGCGGGGGGTTTCTGTCCCACAGTTCCCCCAACCCCCATGCAAAAGAAAAATGACGTACTTTTGGAGAAAAAAAATCAGCGACCTTGGGGCAAAACATCCCCAATTTGGGAAAAATCAGGACTTGGGGCAAATAAAAATGGTTACAAAAATCTTCACATTTTTGGAATTCCCCCCCCCCGAATTTACTTCCCCCCCCCCCCCCCCACAAAAAAAGAAGTCTGGTGCTGGCACCACTGCATAAAATGCAATAACTCCAATCATGTTTTAAAAGTCAGTATTTTAACAAAAGCCAATAATATAAATTCCCGGGTAGGGCACTCCACTAGGTTTATACAGGATGGGCCTTCAAACTGGCGTGTACCCAATGACCCCCTTTGTTGCTGTTGTCCACCTATACACGAGCTATTACCCAATGACCCCCTTTTGAAAATCTTCAGAGATTCACGACCCCCCCTTTCTTATTCTGCTATTTTCTTCTTTTTTAACAACCTAAATTGAAAATTGTGGCCCCCATTTTGAACAATTTTTCTAATTTATGGCAACAAATTTATAATTTCATGGCAAATCAGTTTGGTTATCAATTAACATGTTTTTTACCAGTCAATTCAGAGTAAGATATGGGAGTGTCCCCCCCCCTCCAGTATTTAACACCAAAATCACTGACCCTTAGAAAGTGCACACTGCATACTACATCAGTTCTTTTATGTCAGCCATCACTTTTTTTTTTACATGAGACAGGCAAGCCATCAAGAAAGTGGTGGGGCAGTTGAGGAATTTGTTTTGTATGATCAGTGGGGGGCATCATCACAAACAACAGCTTAAGTGTGATGTGCAAAGACATGAAAATTGTCAATTCTTTGCTTATGGATAATAGAGTAATGCCCATATTTGGTGTTGAAAATGACCAACTCCATTACAATGTTAATAATAATTAGTTGAGACGAGTGTTGTATGCATACACATTTGACTGCAAGTCCAGCAAATTGCTCATTATTACAGTGAGTGCACACCATGAAGTCTAACAGAGAGAAGTGAATCGCATGTATTATGGAATAGCCCATGGGAATAGCCCACCCTGTCAACGATTTCCAGTGGCATCCGACCGGTGGGGGGGGGGGAAATTGCCCCCTCTGCTATTATATGATATGGACGCAAAGAATGGATTTTTTCACTCCTCTTTTTCGGGTAATTTCGACCATTTTCAGTCTAAATTTTGGCAAAAATTGAGTAAATTTGTCAAGTTCAGACTATTGGGGGAAATCACTGGGACGACTTACAAATTCCTTTCCCCCCTCTGGCGGGACGGGTTGGAAATTTTGCCCCCTTTGGATTGACTGCCTCGTACTCCACTGGCCGATTCTCTCCACACAGTGTTGCTATGTTGTTGTTACGCAAGCCACTCACAGATCGTCGTTGTGCTGTGGCAAGCACACACGTAGCGCATAAAAATCTGTGTGTCACGGTTATGATATCCCTAATGTTCCTTGTCTGATCGGCTCGGTTTTTCTGCAAAATTTATGCGAAAACCAATCGATGAAGAAAACATGCTTTCTAAAATGATTCTGCATTCCTAATGTAAAAGTCTCCTGTAACCCCCCCTCCAGCCCAGCAAAAAAAAATCATTTTCCACCCTTCCCTCCCCCCCCCCCCCCCCCCCCACGAAAAGATGTCTGGCCACTGCCACTGACTGGCATGATAAATTCCTATCACTTCACCATCAGAATTTTTGCACTGATGGGATAAGCTAATTTAAGGTAAGTACTGAATGCACACATAGAAGTATATCAGGACGAAGGGATCGCATGTTATTAGGAATAGCCCCAAGCCTGTAACCAATTTCTCTCACAACACAAAGTGTCGCTGTGGTTGTTGTTGCGCAGCACTCGTACAATCGTCATTGTTGTTGTGCAAGCACAAACGTTGCCAAAAATCTGTGTCATGTGTTATGATATCAGTGTTGCATTTCCCTAACATGCTTGTCTGATTGTCTGGTTTTTCTCTTCTGCAAAAGTAATGCGAAAACACTTCGATGGTAAGAAAAACATGCTCTACATGATTCCTGTATACCTAAGTACAAAAGTCTCCGGATTAACCCCTGTTAATTTGGCTTAAGAAAGAGATATTCGAGGCAGAGCGACAGCTGTGGCAATCAGTTGTTGTTGTTGTTGTTCGTTCGCAAATGCAACGAACCTGCAATACTTGTGTGGTTATTAATATGCATAAGGACTTTCCAAATACGACGATATGCAAACACAAATATGTGAACCAAAACCTAAATGAAGTGCGTATGCCATTATAATACTTTGGGGCACTTCGAATCTGGTTACGCTGCTTCAGAAAAGAACTTATCTCCTTTTTCCTATCCCTAAATCTGTGGGTGAACACACCACTGCATGTGCATTTTTGATTGTTAAATTTGGGCTAGATCATTTCAATGGGAAGTGTTGCTGTGTGGTCTACGAGGACTGTGGGGAGGGGGTGGGGGAGGGATGGGACACAGCTTCAATGAACAAAGCACTGCCCGGCAGTATGCGCGAGCCATCGCAGGGCTGGTGCTTTTAAAATTTGCGCTCAATCGGGCGTGGTAAGGCTATTGAATGCGGTAACTGATTGGCCATATTCTTAGCACTTCTAACATGTCAGTAGACCAGGTTCTAACATTGTGTTGTAAACATTGATGTCACCTCATCTATATGCAGATTAGCAATTGACAGCAATCTTCCAACAAAAATCACTCACATAATTTTTCATCAAATTTTTCAATCAAAATAATACCATGTCAAATAGTAATTGGCAATGTTTAATAAAATTGCTCACAGAAAAGTGGTTATGCTTAGAATGGAATTGAGTTCCACATGTGCCCCTGTAAAATTCTACAAGAAAACAAATTCTTTTTTTATTTATGGCCTTACACTAACACAATACCCTAACCATAAGGCAGCAAATAAAAAGAAATTTTGCAAATAAAAAAAAACTAAACCACCAAAAAACAAATTTTGCATTTAAATTATATTATATTGAAAATTTATAAGTGATAAGTTATTAAATTACACAGAATTGTTGCTTATAGTTTCAAAATTTTATCCCACTATTTTTTTTGACTTCAGTTATACCCAGCTGGCTAACTGATAAAGTATTTTAGGAGGTTTCAGCACTTATGAAGTACAAGTGGTGATATATTGTTTCTGTGGGTTTAGATATAAGACCCTCTAAAAGAACTGCTCCTAAAATTTCTTATGTAGAATTGGTGAAAGTTGTGACCAGTAAATAATATCTCTCTGGGGTAAGTAAACTGTTGGTGCCAAATAGAGGCATCAGTTACTTCAAAGCTGACTGGGCGGAGATTAAAGACAAAAAGAGGCATTCAAAATTCACAAAAGTGAGATCGTTACCTTATTTGATTGACAAACACGCGATCCAAACTGTGTAATTGTTTACGCAAAATTGCGTGCATGCTCTGCTGATGCTTGAGTGCATTCTATTTTTAGACAGTCAACTTCTGTTGGAAATGTTCAGGCAAGGTGGTCTAGTGGATAACGCTCCCGACAGCACGCCAAAGGAATGCCAACAATCTATTGTCTGCTTCCAGGTCCTTTCAAATTAAACAAAGCAGGTAGTCACAGGGTTATGCCAATCCCTACTCTAGATTCAACATAGGACGGTCCGCAACTTAAGTGCTTTGTCAAAATCGGCAAAAACCAGAATGGGTTGAGTCTTGTGGGCTGAAAGATTTGGGCCCTAGAAAAATATGTGATGTGATCTGGGGAAAACCCGCCACATGTCGCACCGGACAGTTTTGAAAAAAATAAAGAAAATAGCTTAAATTATATTGACTTTATTTTTTGTCACAGATTTGTTATAGGCATAACTTGACGGTGTGTATCAAAGAAGAAAGAAACTTAATATTTCAAACTCTGCATGATAATACAAACTCTAAAATAATAAATTTCCCACCATGTGGCTGGTTTTCCCCAGCTCTCATCACATATTCTGGCCAAAGGTGAAAAATGCACCTTACCCATGATACTTAGTAGCGGCTTGGTTAAGTCCATTGTTAGCATGCTCACATTATCATTGTCCTACAAAGCACACAAACCACCTCGTTAGCCTATAACAGACACGCTCATACACACACACAACCTCCATATTGTTATTGTAAATGTGTACAAAAGCCAACATGTCAAGTGCCCTACATGTGTATTTTCCCTGACATCTTTTCCTGACGATCTACGATTCATCCCTATTCATGAAATTTTAACCTGACTTAGTTCTACTCCTATACAAGATGTGCTTTTTCTTTCCTCCCCCTTTTTTCCCTGTATACGGCCAGCGATGTAGTGTTAAAAAAAAGTAGCCTGTCTTGGCTAGATTCAAACCTGCTACCATATTACCAGCATGACGCTCTTGCCACTGAGCTATAAAGCCAGGGTTAGTATAGGAGATAGAGTATCGATATTATCTATAGTTTTAGGTCCGAAAGGTGACCTTCGCTTTCCTACATATACATCATAAACGGTATATTTAACATATATGATTTATATTTGTTTTTTGAAATTTTGTTTAAAACGACTTGATAATCTGACCATTTGGGGCCATGATCCTCTAATACCTCCAGATGACCTTTGACCCACTCTTGGAAGGTATTTGAGGAAAATACCAAGTACCATTCCGTTCAAGTCCATGAACTGTGTGGCAGGTATGTGACACAGTAGGCAATTATATGTAGGGTTTAACACTTTTACCACCGCGAGTACACACACACACCCAAATAATCCCCCCATTTGCACTCTTTCAGAATGACACAAAACCTTAGAAGACTAGGACTGTTTGGACTCATTGTGTTCAATGCTGATTCTGAATATGGTCTTGAAAATGGCACAATTTTTGGTCATTTGGCAAAAGAAAACAAATATGTTTTTGTTTTGAGCAACTAAGTCATTTTGCCGACTCAAAAGTACACTATACAAATAATGAATTTTTATGAGTGCATGGTAAAGAATATGGGTTCATTAGTTGAAAGATGGAATGTTCCATTCAACGAGGCCTTAAACATTCATTATTGTTTTATATAACCGCCAAGTAGATCCTTGTCATTCTAGTAGTAAAGCTAAATAGCTTGACTTAGCTAACGGCTACCTAAGTAAGACTAAGCTAGCCTAGGCTGGGCTGTCATACTCATGGCTGTGCCGCGTCAAGTAGCAAGTTGCTACTGACCCAGGGGCTAGCTCTGGAGGACTAGGCCTAATGTTGACTTTCAATAATTTACTACATATTCACTGCATTAAACTTTGTCTGAAGAAACCTCCATGGCCGGGAGTTCCACGTATATACTCCTTACTCGGCAAAACACAAGCTCGTTCTTCACATGTGTTCACGGTCACATAAGACCGCAATTCCGAGGACCCTCTGCTGCACCGCAATCATCGCTGATCATAATAGCATCAAAGTCGCGGCAATTTCCGTATAAGTGCGTACATTAGGTGACCCGCGTTTGTGAAGACGCACGAGGCATGTAATGGAACAAAATGATGGAACAAAAGTGCACGCCAAATGGAACATAAATGCACAGTATGTGACGTAAGCATTCACATAGTATCATTTATTTAATACATTGGACCGAGAATCCTCCAATCAAATGACAAGGATCTATTTAGGTGTTATATAAACACCACTAACTCACTTATACACAGTAGTCTATGGGAAAATGGCAACTTTGAGCATGTTTCTTTCACATTTAAAACTCACAGAGGAAATACAACAATATCACCTCAAAGTACAAGCTGATATCACCAAATAACCAAATTTTGAACATATGATGACCAGAAATTTTTAAAGTTACAAATCACCAAACTCGCCCGACGTCAGCCCGGCAACACAAGATTCTCTATAGTCGCCAAAGCTAGTAATATGCAAATCAATGTGAAATTGATGAGCGTGGAGTAAATTGCCTCAAATTCACTGTCCAAATGCCAATTAGTTTCAGAAAACATACCAGTCTACCATGTCAATCATGAAATTCCATCACTTTATTAATATAACTAGTGCATTTTCAGACATTTTAAAGCACTTTTTCCAGATGCCATGCAAGAAAGTAGTCCATCCACGATTTTTTATCCTTACGGCAGCCAGGTTAGTGGTGTATAACCCAAAGGTTTAACCACTCTACCCACAACTATAGTGATTACTCAAGTATCAGGGGGCCGGCCAAGAAATCCCAAATTTAGACATTGCCATTGATCAGGCCCGTAACCAGGACAGTTAAAAGCCCTCTCAAAGTGCAATTGACATATGGTGTCACAGGTAACAGTTATGTTTGGCACCACAGAAACCAATGGCAGAAGTAAAACAAATACTGCAAGTTAAAACTTGCAATATCCCCCCACCCCCCCCCCCCCCCCCTTTTTTTTTTTTTTTTTTTTTTTTTTACCTAATTTGCATATTGTATTCCTTAAATGTAATAAGGTTGTGAACTCTTCAACCTACTTTCTTCCACCAAGTTACAACAATATACACCTTATGGAATTCCAGATATTGACAGTTGCATTTTGACAAATTTAAAGGAATGCCCCTTTAATTAGCTCATTTGCATAGCTAACCCGCATATATCATGCACTTACAATTCACCAAAAAGATGCAAGTCATGATGGGCTTCCGTGTAGTGAGGAAGTTTGTGTATCTGATGTGCCATTTCAAAAATACAGCAGAAACGAGTCAACCTAACCCCAAATAACCAAAATAGAACACACAGACGAAATCTGCTGTCACAAAATCCTCCATGCCCTTTTAGGCACTTGTCAATTCCAATCCCGGCCCTGGGGGTCCCGGGACTAGCGGGG
>JAMKCH010038307.1:0-13245 GCA_023653785.1 Ophioderma brevispina | reverse complement strand
ACCGACCGGATATACATTTATGACCTGGTGACCTCAATTGAGTAAGCGACAACAAGACCGAGCTTTGATCAATGTGCATGTTGCGTGTTTTTCGAACTATTTATTGCAATTTTTTGCATGGTTACCATAAAATACGACCAGTTTACTGCCTCAGAAGCCACTTTAAAAGGCTATACTCCCACTCGGACACTGCTGAAACTGTAAGTATTATGTAAACGAGCATTTCCAAGTGCTCATAATTTGGTCTATTTAAATGTGGTCAACGTGGGCTTGGTACAAGGGTACTCGATCTACCACTAGTCATAACCGACATACGTACCTACGATACCTACCTACCTACCTCCTACCTACCTAACCTACCTACCTACCTACTACCTATCTACATACTACATACATATCCACACAACCCTACACACACCACCCACACACATACATATACCTACATACAACATCATGAAAATCGATCTAAGTGGGTATGGTTGTTGGGGAGGGTAAGAGGCGCCATTTATTTTAAGTAGTAACTGTCCTTGCGCCGCAGGCCAATAAATTTATATTTTTTTTAATATAACGCGCTAGCGCCCCAGCCCGATAGCCCCTTAAAGAGGTCAGGGCTTGAATAATGAGGGAAATATGGGGTAAAGTGTTTAACACAAACTTGCGCTGCAGGCCTATAAGTCCGCTTAGCTAACTTTTTGCACCGCAGGCCTATAAAGATTTCAGTATTTGTGCCCGGTCGACTAGTACAACCCTACAATGACACGGAAAAAGGAAAGCTAATCGTATCTTTATCCTCTAAATTACGTCGGTTATAGTTCACAGAACTATCCCCCATTACCATGTGAATGTTTTGTGAGGAGACGGAGGGCACAGGACTAAAATGAAACCTATTGCTAAATAATTTTTTACCAAAAAAAAATTGATGATAAAATCACGCCAACACACATCATTTGTAAGCATTTAGTAATTTTTGACAAATAATTATATATTCAAAAATGTCAGTTGTGGCACAACAAACAAAAAGCCTGCTTACGAAACAATAATACTGTGGTTCCTGCATTCCATACAACCACCATGTTATAGGACTAATGCGCACTTAGGAATACCGTACTTGTTTCACATAGAATACAGTTACAAAATGAAACGTTAGTACTTGAGTTTGAAAGTGGCAATCCTAGTCTTTGTGACCAGAACAAGTCTTTACCGGAGTCAAATAAGACTCAAATAGCATGTTCAGGTGGGTAACTTCAAATAACTATTACTACAAAGTGATTTTGAGGCAGCCAAATATTGTGTCATAAAAGTAAATTCATATAGATTAGACACTCAATAGATTTCTTACCTTGTATTTCGCTACAAAAAAGGCGATTTTGATTTGCTTATATTTCAATGTAAAGCATAGGCCGAATTTCGTATTTTCTCCTATACGAAATTAGAAATTTCACAATTTTTGTACCAAAGAAACATTTCTCAGCTTAATCATTTCAGATGGGGATATTTTTGACGGAAAGCCTTACATCAGGGCAAAAATCAGTACTTTCGATTTTTTTAGTGACAGCTAATATGTGAAATCTCTCGTTGCACTTTTAAGTTCATTAGAATGAAATCTCTTTTCAATTACAAGATCAGTGTGAATGTCGGAACTTAAAAGCGTGCCATATGTATATCAGTAAAACAACAACGAGACATCAAAAATCTGATGAAGAGGAAGTATTTCAAGGATTGTTCGAGTATCTTAGTTTGTCCCTATTGTAGATTTAATAACGTATCTAAGCTTTGACAAATACAGGTAATATCACAAGTATAAATTTGACAGACTACTTGAGGAAAATCAACATTTGTAAGTATTCAGACGAAATAAATTTAACTTTCATCAGAATTAGTATATTCGTATATGTCTTGCCAAAGCTGGAATGAATGTGGAATTGTTCATATTGATTGATTGAGTGATTGATTGATTTGATTGATTTTTGTTCAGTACTCAGTATAATACAGTGTTGCATGATAACACTTAAAAATATATAAATACAAAATATAAACATTGAATCTTATTAAATCATTACACAAGCATAAAAACATGTAATATTAAAAATACACTATGTAGCTGAGTTTAAAATGTGATATGAGAAAAAATTAACCAGAATGAGTACCAAGGATAACCCAAAAATCCTTTAAAATCAAAAGTTCAATTCCACTGGGGTCCTTAAAAAGTCAAGATAACTAAAAATAAAGAGGACATGTTTGGCGGATATGGATACAAATGTAGTTCCTTATTAGTAGAGCTGTTAAGGATGAGGATCGTTCATTTTTTGAAGAAAGCATGAAACTTGGTACATGACTTCTATAGCATCAGAGGTTCCGGAAAAAATAGACCCAAAAATATTACGCCCCCTGGTGGCCGCCATATTGAATTCCAAAATGGCCGCCAAAATCACAATTTTTTGGACACATCTTTAATTCTACAGCAAATAAAACCAAATTTGAGGTGTCTAAACCTATGTTTTTGATACCAATGGACCTCTTGGTGATCTCAGAATTTTATTTGGAGGCTGTCATATTGAATTTCAAGCTGGCCGCATGAAATTTTCAAATAGCTGTCCAAATTGTGGCCATTTTTAGCCATATTTTCAAGTTCTGTAGCATGTTCTGATTACGAGTTCATGTGTCAATCTATGTTTTTTCATAACTCAGAACTTTCATGATCATAAGTTTGTTTTTAAGGTGGCTACCGATATTGGTTTTCAAGAGGCAGAAAGATTGTTAATTAAACAATAATTGATTAAAATACAGATTTCTAGCATTAATGTCTCGTTTGGGCCCGACAGAACATCTATACGTACGCTACCGTGAAATTAGTCCAACCGGCAGGGCGCCCTAATTCGGATTATTAACCGCCACACGCGGTGACCGACACGGTGAACCGACACGTTTGACTCGAAAATCGTCCTTAACCCGAATTGTTTATCCACTAGTAAAGAATACAATCTTTCGGCCGAGAACCGTGCAGGTGGATAACCTTTTGGGTTGCGTGATTAAGGTCACGCAGTGTATGTGTTGAATCGCTAGCGTATCCCCTTTCACTTTGGCGAGGGAAATAATACCACGGTCTCGATAGCTCCCCCCGCCCCTCCCCCCGCCCCCCCCTCCCCCCCCCCGCCCCCCCCCCCGGGTCCTCTCATCTGAAGTTACGCGTATACCCAAGACCCACGTTTTCAACTTTCAGTCAAAGACCCCCATATTTTGTGAAAATTTTAACAATATCATCAAAGACTCTAGGGTTGGTTGAATATTGTTGAAAATTTTTTTTTTCACCCAAAGACTTCTATTTTGTCGAAATTGCAAAATCTCGCCCAAACCCCATTTTTTGGAAATTTTGTAAATTTGTCTTCGGAAAACTCCATTTTTGTGGTGGCAATTTTGCTCTCTAATCACCCAAACCCCTATTTGGCAGTGGTCACCGAAGCCCCTGGGTTTGAAGCACGAGCCTTACACTCATGTCCATTTCATATGGGAGTCCTCCCCCCCCCTCCGGTAGTACCCTCCACCCCTCCGCAACCTTATTTTGCAATCTTATCGCCACTAGTAAGACTCAGGCGAATTGAAAAGGAAAGGGTAAGGGTATACGTAGATTATATGTCCCCATCTCTTACCGAGAGAAATACCTACAGCTTCTTGATTGTGCCCACTTCTACCGGCACACAGGGCTGGGGTGCGTTTAGCATCAATCTCCTCTTCCACCTCTGGACTATATCCCTCATGTCCCTAGAGGAAATGAATAACACCTGACATTCACCGCCAGAAAAGGAGGTAGCGGTATTGGTTGTTAGATCTAGGAAGCGCTATCCCTCAAGGCCAGACGGGTCCGCTCTGTGATTTATAAAGTTGGGGCACACTTGGCATTTAAGGGAGTTACCGAGGAAATGAAACCGGTTTTGCTTCCAAGCCCTTTCAGTATGCTTGTACCACTTTAGTTGTGGGCACCAGGTTTCTCTGACTCCATTCCGCGGCTAATGCCTGCATACTCCTGGAGAAACACTGGTTGTGGCTAAACAGGCAAGGTCTGGTTCTTTGTGAAAAACCGTCCTGTGAGAAGATGGACACGCCATATTTCGACCAATGAACAAGGCATTTGTATTTTGGAACCCCGTCGCCCCAAGGCGAACTGCCGAACAACTCCGTCTTCCTACGCAGATCAAAGAGACTGACATTCTCTAGTGGGCTCAAATTCCCTAGACGCAAAGACCTGGAGCACAATCGCCGGTCCCACTCCGGAACGAGTGAAACAACAACGGGTGAAGTGCCGAAAACATTCGATTTCAGCAGATTTGTAGAATCAACTATTAAGACAAGTTGGTCGGCTCTAAACCCCGATTGGGTGCCGCAATCACGGTAGGTCAGCACCCGACTCCTTTGGGCACCAAAACCCTCGAGAAAAAATTCTTTAGGAAATTCCCGATGTGCCCTACAGACGCAGACCGCGGATCGATCTCTCGATTGGCGGCACCACATATCACCACCGGCGGAGTCGAGATCGTAAGATTCTCCGCCCTGCCTGAGGCAAGGATCGCAGTAGTCTTTTCAGAAAGTCTCGTCAGAATGTACAATTGGCAGAATGCGTCCAGACTTCAGGTTGAGAGCGCGATGGTAATAACCGGGTCGAAGGGCGCCTGGAGGACCGCTTACCAGATCGCCGTCCTGAGGGAGAAAGACATTATCCCTAACTAACAGCTTCTAGAGCCGGGGGACCACAGGCGATTGCCGCATGGACGCTTCCAGCAGAAGAACCAGTCCAGTTGTCGGACTGACAAACCTTCTCAACGACTCTTGGTATCTTCACAAACGGGGATCTTGAACTCACGAGTACGTCGAAGCTGGTATTAATTCACGGCGGAGGCAAATAGGTCCATTGGAGACGCTGTAGACTCTACAAAATGACCAATAAACTGCTGGAAGGAGGTGCCCGGTCCACTGACGACGCCTTTAATTTTGACGCGCGTTACTTTGTGACCTTCCAGGAGAGGGTGTCCACTAGGATTTTCCTCCACCTCCACCCCTTACATGGGACGCTATCAGGCAATGCTCCGTGGCCTGCACCACACTAAGAGTCTCCTTTCAGAGACTGGGGCTGCTGTCCTCCCTACTTGTTGATCTATGTCACAACCGTCATGTGGTCGCATTGGACCAAGATTCCTTTTCCTTGGTTAGAGTGACGCAGTTCTTCAGTGGAGAAAGAGAGCCCACAGCTCGAGTGCATTGTTTGATGGGAAGGTTGCATGGGAGACCACCGACGAGTACTGTGTACAGGGTCTCCATATGGAAATGGCATGCGGGGTCAGATAAACCGGTTTAAAGCTTTCAGCCTCCACTCCCCGATTTTTTTTGTAGTTAAAAAGGTGGAGTGAAGACCCCCGGATTGCAATCGAGAGCATATCACGGCACGTAGCCACAAATCTAGCGGTATTTCCCGCCGGAGCTTGCCCCACTTGTTAGTGTTTCTTGGAACTTAAGGTAGATTAAACCTCACCCCTAGACATGCGTTCACTCTTGATAAAGTATCCTTTTCGGGCTAACCAGGTGGCGAACCAGGTCCCGTCACTGCCTGCCATTCCCTGCAAAATTCCATGAGATGCGCCCACCCACAGGTGGCAAGAGCCTGTCCCGGGTATTCATGGCGACCGGTGTGAAGTAATCAAAGTCCGGCAGGTATCATAGTCGGGGTCCATAGACGACAACGGAACCAAGCTTGAAACTAAGTTTGCGTGAAGAGTCAACTTAATTTAGTGCCCTATTCTTCATCGGTGCAGGGGGTACTATGACTTCGGAGGACTATATCTCCTGCCACAGCGCTGGCCGTTGACCACCACCACCCTTGGATCGATCTCGACCTTTGTCTTGGCCCTTACACCTCCTTCATTTTGCAGGAGCTTTCCGCCTATTTACCGCCGGTTGCCATCTCCTGGTTTTGAGGGCCTGATAGCCCTGGTGGGGTAGCGTTGCATGAGCGCCATCGGGGAGGGGGGGGGGTCTCCTTCCTTGTCTTTCTGTTTGCCCTGAGCGCTTGAGTGCCGGTCTAAGTTGCTGAGGTGCACTTTAATCCTCTGTTCTTGAGCTTGGAGGGAAGCCCATTGACCCCGAAAAGGTATTTTCCCAGTAGGCAGTGGCACCTCCAACATATCACGCAGAATCTTTGAAATTTAGGGCGTTTGCGACCAATTCGGTGAAGTCTTGACTTCACCGAAATGGCCAATATGGCGGCATTCTTAAAAAAATTCCTGATTAAACTATTGGCTTAAAATTTATAAGACACAAAGGGTTCCTTGTAGACACGAATCTTGCTTTTAGGTGCTGTAGAAAACGAATTATGGCTAAAAATCTATTATTTTGGCCGGCATTTTGGAATTCATTATGGAGGGACCACCAGGGGGGCGGAATATTTTGGGTCTATTTTCCTGAAAAACAAACTCTGGGTATGAAATGAAAACATAGATATCAGACACCTGAACTTTAATCAGAACTGCTAGAGAACTGGAAAATTAGTGGCTTAAAAATGGCAAAATTTGGACGGCCATTTTAAAAATTGCAAGCGGCCTATCTTGAAGTCCAATATTGGCAGCCTCCAAAACCATCTGAGTCACAAGAGTTCATTGGTATCAAAAACATGGTATAGACACTTCAAATTTGTTTAGTTGCTGTAAAATTAAAAGATATGTCAAAAAAATTGTGAGTTGGCGGCCATGTGGAATTCAATATGGCGGCCACAGGGGGCGTAATATTTTGGGTCTATTTTTTTCTGGAAATCGGATGCTTATGCAAAGTCATGTACAAAGTTTCATGCTTTCTTCAAAACAATTACAACGATTCTGCCAGAAAATCCCCCTTAACTGCTCAATTATATGAACAAAGTCAACCGAAACTGAAAAAAACTCATTTAAATGCATCACCGGACACATCCAATTTCTATAGTAACTTTAAAGGGCCTATGATGACGTATCAAATTTTCGGAGGAAGCGGGGGGGGGGGGGGTACACAAGAGTAGTACTAGCAACATGGTGAAAAAATTTGTGTTACAATTAGGAATAGAGTTAAAAAACAAGCTCATATCTATTTTCAAATGACCGGATTTGTTTTTAGAACTATAGCCTAAAGATTTCAAGCGATGCCAAAGCTTCTTGTAATGGGATTATTTTATTTCTTTAATTTTATCCTGGAATAATTACTTTAGCCTTTTTGACATGCCTGTGACCCGGTGTTTACATCCACAGAATTAATTTGGAATAAAGATAATATTTGTGCTTTCTTGGAACTGGGGTTGTATTAAGGTGGATAGTCCATGCGGCCCGTTCGCGCTCAATTTGATCTTGTGCCAAACGGAAATTTTTTTTTGGCATGCGCACTTCTGGATGCGACGCAGCGTCTAAAGTAATTTTGGTGCAAGTGTAGCGGTACTATTTGCGCCACATTCAGTTAGGCGGTAAAGCTAAGAACAAAAGTGCGGCGTTTTTATGATAGCCCCTTAAAGAGTTGCAGGGCTTGAAGATTGAGGGAAAATTATGGGTAAAAGTGTTAACTAGCTTGCGGCGCAGGCCTATAAAGTCGCTAAGCTAATTGTTTGCCGCCACAGGCCTTAATGTACTAATTTATGAGATTTTTATGAATATTATGATATTTTGAGATTTTTATGAAGGACATTTCATGAATACTCATGAACATCGACACTATAGAAAGAATGTATATATATATATATTTATATATATATATAATATTAATATATATATAGTATATTAATATATCTAGATATATCCATGCTCTCTCTCCCCCCTCTCCTCTCTTCTCTCTCTCTCTCTCATCTCTCTCTCCTCTCTTCTCTCTCTCTCTATAACTCCTAGCGACGGCCGCCGGCGATCGCCCCCTTCCCGAGGAGGGCTTGACGAAGGAGTGCACTTACGAACGGGTAAAAGTTTTAACAAGGGTGCGCCGCAGGCCTATACTAAACGTCGCTTAGTAACTGTTTTGCGCCGCAGGCCTAGTATTTCTCTTTTCTCTACTCTCTTACGGAATAAACCCTCATACTAGTTACGGTTGATTCCGTTGTAGATGACCTTGAAATGTAAGTAATCCTCTTTTCGCTCTTTACGATCAAACTCAATACTAGAATACGGTTTATTCATTATAGATGACCTTGAGATGTGAGTAATCCTCTTTTCTACTCTCTTAACGGAATAAACCTCAATACTAGATTACGGTTTATTCGTTGTAGATGACCTTGAAATGTAAGTAATCCTCTTTTCTGCCTTACGGAATAAACTCAATACTAGAATACGGGGTATTCAGTTATAGATGACCTTGAAATGTGAGTAATCTTCTTCTTACTCTCTTACGGAATAAAACATAATAACTAGATACGGTGTATTCGTAAAGACCTTGGACAATTTGTAACATTTTAAAAATCTGTATATGAGTTTCTAAATGTATACAGATATCATCTAATAAATGAAAAAATGTGAGGACACTAAAAGTGTTCTTGTGTGTAACTCGTGCTCATTATATTGATCAGAATACAGGGATAGCCTGGCACAGCGGTAGCTTCATCGCCTTTGTGTTTTTGTAATTTGTATTAAGACTCGAAGCGAACTATAAGAACTATATATAAATGTTTATCATTCTTATATTCGCACTTAATACCATTTCTCATTTTCAGCTAAATTATATAATTGAGATGGACTTGGACGTTTTTTTCTATGAAAGAGGAACAGATAAACGAGATGTCATAAAGCAAAATATCCGGGAGCAACATGAACTAGAGGTAAGTGACGTTTCGCTGTAATAATAATAATACATCTTTTATGGCAAGACTTAATATATGTATAATAACAACACGGAAGAGTTATTATATTAGATAATAATAATGATGATGATGATGATGATGATGATGATGATGATGATGATGATGATGATGATGATGACGATGATGACTCCGGCCCGAAGGTCACTCACTGCGCTGTTGCCTAATTATTATTACGCTGCCATCAGGAAATCGGGAAATCTCTTGTCTGGACTGGATCTCATTTATTGAAAGAGCAACACAGAGAATATTCGTGACCTTAGATTTAAAAGGTAGTAACTGACATTCTGAGATTTGGGGTTTTGTGAGAAAATGATACTTTGAAATATCATTTACCAAGGTTTAAAATGAAATGGTTTAGTTTAATTAAAAAGTTTTTTTAAAAGTCCTACTTCCGATAACACATCTTTTGTTTTATATTGCTTTTTCTTAACCTTAAACCTCCATATCTCAAAATGATCATAATGTCAGTTAGAACCTTGTAAGTCGTAGCTCACGAATTGCATAGTGGGGTCATATCCTATTCTCGAAATTTGGGGAAGAAGTTTTGCAAATGTTTTTCTATCGTGTGAATGGTGCTGAATCTGATTTTTTTGGTCCAACCTCTGGGAAATGAGGGGAATTCGGTAAAACAAGGTATAAAATTAACTGCACACCAATACATTGGTCTCATTATAAGGGTTAAAGGAGCTATAGTTTGTCAAGGCTCCATTAGCTAAGCCTATACAGGTACAGCCTTATTAAGGTCCAAGGTCAACCTGGGGTAAATCTTAACCAAGGCTTAATTTGCTAAAAATGGTGTGACGGGGCGGGGGGGGGGGGGGGGGGGGGGGGATGCCAACAGCGAATTAAAAATAGCACTAACATCCGGCGTAACCTGAGTGTTAGTCTTTTTCAAAGACTTAACGGTAGGAGGGCACTCTTACGTATATCGAACGGTTACAGACAGACTTGACTAGAGGCTAGGCCTGGTCACGAATATTTAAATCTAAATGACCGTTATTGGAAATTACACTATGTTGCAGCGGGGTTAATCCACTAACCCCGACGAATTTTGAAGTCGATAATTTATTCCAAAATTATTATGCTATTATTATTATTATACTTTGTAACAACTTATCTCGCAATTCGACTATTTGGGATTTATCTTATATAGAAATGCAATTATTCGTTGGGAGCCCCCTTCCATTTTCATGCCGGTGTAGAAGTAATTATAGGCCGGTGTACTCACAGTCCGGCTACAACGGTAAGGAATAGGGTACGCAATTTAGTTGACTCTATACGCAACATTAATTTCACGCTTTATTCAGTCATCGTCTATGGAGCCCGGACTATGTCTTCCGACGGACTATATTTGCTTTCACACCGGTCTTAGTGCATATAGGCTATATATTCTACACTTTGCAATATCTACGGTAATATTGATCAATTAATTTCTATCATCTTTCGTTTCATTTACTGCCCTGTTTACGCTGCTCTCTTGCTTTGCGGCATGAGCGGCTATAGATGATGTGACATGTGCCGTCAACGTCGGGCAATGAACAAAGCACTGCCGGACAGTATGCGTGCGCACCTGCTGGGTTTGTTCTTTTAAATTCGCGGTTAATCCGTATGATAAGGCTATTGAATGCTGTACCTGTATGGGTATACTCATAACGCTGTGATCAAGAACTCATAAAATTAACGCTAGAGAGATATCACGCTAAAAGTTATTGAAAAAATCACTACATCTGACTTTAATGGTATTCACCTTGCTGTATGGTACAACCATTTTATAAGTACCAAGCCTATGTGACAATATATCATTGACTTGGTGTCACCTTTTTCTCCCTGAAAGTCGAAGACCTGGTACTTGAATCTAAATTGCCGTGGGTACGCACTTTTTTGTGTTTATGTTTGTGGAAATTGCTGAACCAGTTAAAGCAATTTTTTCTGGAGAAATATGATCAAATGTATTTTGCTCTTAAATTGAAAGATTATGCCTCAAAATAGTAACCGATTCGCTTTTACGTTAGGCGAGAGTCCCAGTTTCAGGAGCAAAGTATTGCCTCGGAGGGAACGATTAACTTGCGCACGGGTTATAAAATTGTTCCGTGCGAGTCTTATAATCGAAAATAAACACTGACCTTTCCTTCCGTGTGGGCGTGTATTTAAGTTAAACTCACACGCAATGTAATCCCGTAATTGGTACTCAATGTCCTATTGTCCGTCGCACATTTACTAGAATTTCTACATTTCACAAAATCAAGTATGGTAATATTGCACTAAAAATGGAAGATCACATTCAACTAACTGTAGCACCCGAAGGGATTACCACTAGAAGTACCCAACCGGATAAATACGCAATTCCGCATGGCACCTCACTTGCATTTGGCAACTCTTATTTTCTTAAAACATACTCCCACAGGACCCTACGCAGTGATCCACACAAAAACATTCTGAGCGATGCTCTAATTAGAGCCATTCAGAGTATTTGATCCAGATCCAGTCTCCAGACGAACACCAATTACCAATGGCTCATAAATTTATGTGGGGCGATCACCTCCAGTAATCACCTTCAGTTTTTACACTATCATTTACAAACTACCAACAAATTCGGGAGTGTGTTGATTGAGTAGAGAACTATATAAAATGTACTAAAGAAAATGCTTTCTTGCATGTATGGCCGATGTGAAATCGAAATAGGCCCCTATTTTTAAAACTCACAAGTAAATCGTTTTCGTTCGATCAATCGCATACAATGATATCGATATTTTTTTAGGCAATACCCTGCTCCTGAAACTGGGAATCGCGACTTAAAAACAACAAAAACATTAACAGAGAGTTTGTTGAAAATCAACTCTTACCTCTAAGACCGGGCTATTTGAGACCAAGTGTGGTCGATTTTAATCTCACAAGGATAGTTATTCTGATACATGCATTTCCTAAAATCGTGTTACATAATGTTCTATGAGTGGTCATTAACTGTCCTGTGCGTGTGTGTGTGTGTGTGTGTGTGTGGGGGGGGGGGTTAATCTATGGAAGTAACATTTTACTATGATGTACAGTATACTTGACTTGTTCTCTCATTTCAGGATGAAGATGGCAGTTTCTTGATCTTTGATCTTGGAGATGTTGTCAAGAAATACTTGATATGGAAGGAATATTTGCCACATGTTAGCATTTTCTACGGTTTGTATGAACAAAACAAAACCAAATACAAACAAACGCGCTGATACAATCAACAGAAAAAAATCCGGAGTTATTGTCATTACCCAAGAAGAAGCTGACGTGACAAAAATAGCTTTAAAATGGCTTTGAAACTGAAACTAAAATTGACGAATTGAATGACCGAGTACCGTACACGTTAGTTATGCAACGGTTTTGCATATACGAAAGCTTCTGGTACATAATAATATACTCTTTTTTCTGTACATATGGCACATATGACACTAACTAATTGACCCTTAAAATATCTGGCTAAAAAGACTGTAGGTATCTCTTGAAATTCGCGACATTGCATAGGCTTAGAATCCAAGCCTATGCAGTTAATTCCGTTTAGCCCAATTAAGCATAAACAAAAATGAAAACCCAAGGAACCACACAAACATGCAGACGAACAAACAAAGAGACACACAACCAAACACGACAAAACACGCACCGTTTACTAGATTATTGCTTAATTTTCTTCTGAGGTAAACTTATTGTTGGGCCTAACAGATAATTGCAACTTGTATGAGCATGTAATCAGACATTTTATTTAACGGTTTTGTTAGTTGTTTAGAAATACTACCGCCACTCCTATCACCACCACTGCCGCATTATATTTCCTCTCTCTCACTTTTGATTTTTCTACTTATATAATTCAATGATAATTATGCATAGTCCTAACTGGCCCTCTATTGGTTTTAATTTTGAAGCTGTCAAATGTAACCCTGATGAGGCTGTGCTTCGCCTGTTGTCTCAGTTAAACTGTGGTTTTGATTGCTGCAGTAAGGTATGTATATAATCCAAATTCAATAAGGTGTAAAAAGATCCCTTTTCGGAACCCGTTTTATCAGTCAGCATGCAACGATGTGAAAAGTCGTAGCTTTACTAACCCTGAATAAATTGGCTACAGTTTCAATTCGACCAACGTGACAAAAAAATTTCGTCAAAGATATATTGTTAGGACTAAAATAATATAGTAAACATAATAAATAAAATTAGCATACTGTTAAACATGCGAAAATGATAACCGGAAAATGGCACACAAACTTTTTAAAAATATCGCCTGATTTAAATTGGATTTTTTAAAACGTGGGCCTACCGGCCCTTAATAAAGTGACATGAAGTAATAATGTACAGTATTATTGATATTAATCTTGAGGTAAACTAATAAAATACAGCTTTGCCCAGTCAAGCGAAAGAAAATAAAACAATTTTTA